>JXCR01088414.1:48591-74453 GCA_002079205.1 Phalaenopsis hybrid cultivar | reverse complement strand
GGCAGCTTCTTTGGTTTTCTTAAAGGAACAAACTTTGCGCCAATTGCCAAAGCAATGGGGGGGCCAAATATAAAGCCTCTTGCCTCAACTCCTGCAATAATCAACACACATATAACTTCAATCTCAAAAAATTTGTTGCATCATAGATGGAGCATTTACATCCATACCACAATTCTTTAATATTAACTTATTTACATTCACAACACTTCNTGTATAATCTATTTTAGATAACTTAATAATATATATTCTTAATCTAAATATTCAGCTAAAAGGGAAATAAATTAGAATAAAAATATTGAAAATAATTTAAATAAGGAAGCTCCTAATTATAGAAAACTCTTAATTTAGCTGTCTGATTTTCATCCTTCCTGATGGACATCCCCCGTCAAATTGATATTGATTGATAAGGAAGCATCAATTTACAAACAAGAAACTAATAATATTGTCGGAACCAAAAATTCTCAAATCCTAAGTGTCGAAATCGAAACTGACTAAACCGAGAATGTCAAACCCTCTGAGACAACTGTTGAACCAAAACATGATTTGAGCAAAAATGAAGAAATCTTTTATCATTGTCATCCAGAAATTTGAATCATAGCTACAAGAAGAATCTGCTTCCAATTACACGATTCAAATGCTACCGATCATAGCCCGCAAATAGGATATAGTTACACGATCCAGAAGCTATCGATCATAGCTTAGAAGCAGGATTTGCATCCTGATCCAAATCCTACCAATCATTACCCACAAATAAGATTCACGTCCTATTATAGGATCTGCATCTTGATTCTTCCTGCGACGACGAAGATGATTTGTTCCCTGATCTTCACGCTAAAAGTGCTGAAGCTGACATGTCGAAGTCGTGAATGTCGAAGCCGTAAGTGTCCAAACTGAGATTTCCAAAGGATTATCAATCAAAAATCACAGAAATCGGGCAATATTAAAACTTTTAAGCTGAAGCATTGGACTCCTAAACTGGCACCCAGCTCAAAACCATGTCAATTCAGCGATAACCGTACGAGCCTCCTCCAGCGGACATGGAGCTACAACGGTAGAAACCGATGGGAAGGGAAGCCGACTCATCTAGAGTTTAAACCATGGGAATGTCGAGGGAAACACAATCAGAGACTGTAATGTCGACAACTAGGTCAGCAGAGGCATTTATTTCGCTTCGGAAAACGGCGTAAGATCCCGAGGGAACGAGATCTTGTTCGCCTGATGAGCAACCCAAGGTATCATGGGTTTCCTATATTTTATCGTGCTCTCTTTCTCCATCTTTAGAACATGGTGGTCACACACATGCAACACAAGCGAGATTGATGGTGGGAGGCACTGCGGGTGGAGTTGTAGTTGAAGATCGAAGGAGGACGACGTTGCAGAAGCGAATGAAGAAGGACCAAGCAACTGGGACTAAGCAGTAGAAGGCGAATCAAAGGTCCGCAAGAAAGCCGGCGAGAAGGGAGCTTTTGACAGTCTTCCACTAACTATCGGCGGTCAGGGCAAAATTTTTGTTCTCTAATACCATATCAAAGTTTTGAGAAAAATAAGTTGAATCCTAAATAAGCTTGATGTATTTTTCCTTTGCTTTCATTCCATTAAATAATAATCTTACAATCTATTTTAGGTTTTAGGTAGAAAATATTATGTATAATCTATTTTAAATAACTCAATAATACATATTACTAATCTAAATATTCAGCTAAAAAGAAAATAAATCAGAATAAAAATATTAAAAATAATTTAAATAAAAAAACTCCTAATTATAAAATACTACTAATTCGTCCTTGATTGACAACTACTATAAAAAATCAATTATTAGATAGAATTAAATGAATTATATGTTAATTAGGTATATTAAAATATACATATATTGGCATCAATAATAATATAATTACTTAAAATATTTTAAAAAAAAAGAGATTTCAGAGGCATTTATATTAAGTTTAGTTTAACTACACCCAATCCCAATCCGAGTTAGCCAAGTAAATTTAATGAGTTAATCTGCCAATTCAAAATTAAGGGCCCGTTTGGGGCAGCTTATAAGTACGTCAGCATTTTTTAAAACGTCGCCTAACAGTTTGGTTTGCACGTTTTTTAAAATATTGTCTGCTGCGTTTGAATTTTTTTACACTAAACAAAGACTGCAAACCCGCGGGTCACGTTTCAGGACAAGTTGTTTTATCCTAAAACACACAAGTCGCCCCGAACAGACCCTAAAACTCACCAAATAACCACTAAAATTTGCGTTACCTACAACTCCCCATCTTCACTTCTCAGATCACTTAATTTTAATAACTAAAAAATTATTCAAGTTGAGAAATATCAACTCATTCCCGTCCATCGTACATAATATTGCAAGCAGACCTCATCATAAGAAACCACAATGCAAATAACAAAAAATAGAAAATGTAAAAGCTAAATTGCATGGTGAGATAATTAAAATGTCAGAATAATAAAAAAATAACGGACCAGATTTCATCTAATTAAATCTATACTAAGAATATATTAATCATCCCTTCAAGCTTCCTCTATTAATCTATCAGCAGCAGCATCATTCAGTTTCCACAAGCACGTACAATGGCTTCCCATTCAGCTTTTCCCGGCCCTGCACAGTAATATATTTTCCTCTCTTTTTTTTTTTTTTTTGAATAGCAAGAAAATAAGGAATTAATTACTATTATTAAAACATTTCTGTACCTTAAGATGGGGTACTTCAATAACACAGGCACATTCCACAACTTGCGCACCAGCATGTTCTGCAACGACAAAAGGAATGGCATTGGACTCAAATGCAATCCTGAAAGTATCAACTAAGGGGCTGTTTTATAAAAGATTTAGCTGATTTATTAAAGAGGTTTGAGTAATAATTACCCCCAAATGCAATTACAGAAAGAATTATGACTGTTGCTAGACATTGCTGCTAAGTCCAGTGAAATGATCCGATGTTATCACACCACATAACATTTCTTACAGCTAAAATTTCTGTGTTATAAACCTTGTGCATAAAAGACATTCTCTCTTTTAACAAATTGGTAATAAAAAAAAAAAAAAATTTTTATGTATACTAAATATTTGAGTGTCATGAGCACGTGTTGGATTTGTTCGTTAAGTAAATGAGCTGAACGCAAACAAATTTCATGAGCTCGATTTATAATTTGCCTGTGTTCGACTTGCTTTTTGGCTTAAGTTTATGTTTTAGACGTGATTTCTGTTAAAAAGGTCGAGATATACATGAAGAGACGAGCACGTTGCAATAAAATGATCCTAATTTATTAGACTTGATATGATACTCAATAGGACACCATAAAAAAAACAAAAAAAAAAAAAAATGTAGCCCATAATGGGAAAACTGTTTGTTGTTATTTGTGTTCGGCTCATTTTTTGCTCAAATTGTTTAAATAATTAAATATATAATTTTATTTATTTTTTTATGTTGCATTTTAAAAAATAAGAAATTATTATTTTAAATCATTTGAGCTAATTTTGAGCTGAACACAAGACGAAATAAACAAACAAATTTGAATCGATACTCGCAAGCCATTTGGAATGAGCATATTTTGGGCAAAAAATCCTTAAAGGAGCGAAAATACAAACAGGAATGGGGCTCACACAAATTCAGAAAATCGTGTGGTATATATGTAAATACTATTTTCCTTAATTAGATTACAGAAGAAAGATGGGATTTGCGTTCAGCTTGCACTTAAACAAAATAGCAGTTTTAAAGTAAAATTCAATTGTAGTGCATATAAATTTCTCACCCTTGCGCAAATGACAGCTACATAAATTAATCATTTATTCTGCAAATATAGGCAAACAAAATTTAATTGCATTATGGCCCATAATTTCAGAAGAAACATACCAAGTAATTTTATGGCTGCACAAAGCGTTCCACCGGTTGCAATCAAATCATCAACTACTAGCGCACGTTCGCCAGCTTCAACAGCCCCAATATGCATTTCAAGGCAATCACTTCCATACTCCAGAACATACTTCTCTGATATTACTGCACCTGTTTTTTACAAGGAAAACTAACATACATAAATACCCTGCAATTATTCTATATTTACATATTTACATGAGTAACCCTCAAATCTTTACCATCGCAAAAATACCACCATTATTGTCTTTTAAAAGTAAAAAATACAACTTTTCGAACATAGGTTTATGACACCGTGGTGTTATTAATATAAATATTAAACTTTGGGTACTAGATATGTAAATACAAAAAAATGGTACGGTGTGTATGTAAATATCCCTAAAAAATGAGAAAAATTATTCAGGTGAGCCCCACCTAAATATTTTTCGAACAAAAAAAAAATTGAAATAATCCTAACCGTAGATAACCGAGATCTACGGTTATGATCGGACACCGCATGCAGAATGCAATAATTTCCCAAAAAATGGGCATTCTATAAATATCAAGCATTACATATCTTTACAAGAGTGAAGTTTAGAAACACAAACAAATAATTAAAAATTAAGGGGCATTTATACTATTGCTTACGCATCTTTGATATAATTATGCATATCAATGGTATAACTATGATGAATATAATTATATCATTGCTCCCTCATCTTTAATTGGTGCCACCGCTAAAAAACATATTCCGGATCTGCCCCGATTGATGCATAGATAAGATGGTATGTGAGTAAAAATTAAAATTTATGTGATAGATATATAAATACATAAAAATTGAGTGGACTGTCCGGAAAACTTCCTTCTAGCTTTTATTTTGTTTAATTCATGTTCTGATTAAAAATTTTTAAAAGCAAAATATACATTTTCATGCATATGTTTATGACACCAAAGAGTTATAAGTATAAATATCAAATTTTAGTTGTCAGATATGTAAATACATAAGAACTGTGTGGTATTAATGTAAATTTCCATAAAAAAAAAGGTATTAAAACTAAGATGAAGATATTTGCATTGCAATATTCTAAAGTTGAATACAGGAGTGGAATAAAATTACCGGGCAGCTTCTTTGGTTTTCTTAAAGGAACAAACTTTGCGCCAATTGCCAAAGCAATGGGGGGGCCAAATATAAAGCCTCTTGCCTCAACTCCTGCAATAATCAACACACATATAACTTCAATCTCAAAAAATTTGTTGCATCATAGATGGAGCATTTACATCCATACCACAATTCTTTAATATTAACTTATTTACATTCACAGCACTTAAATTTTTAACATCACATCAAAAAATACACTTTTTTATGCATAAATGTACAAACATTAGGTTTGAGATGTAAATCCGTAAATGTTGTGTGGTGAATATGTAAATTTCCCAAAGACTTTTAGCAGTTTTTTCGATGTGTACTTGAAACTTCTTCAAGCTATTACTTATGCAATTGCATGCTACATATTTTAGTAATTTATGCAATTGAAAACATATCCAAGGCATTGAAAGAAAATGATGTGGGCGAGAGTTGAAGTACAAACAGATTTGACATGTCCAATTTGCGGCCCATATTAAAGAATCGATTTGAATTTATGCTAAAAGGGGCCCACTATGATAAGAGGGTTTGATACCAAAGGCAATTAGAGGCAAAACGTAAGTAGTTGGAAAAAGCATTCATGAAGTTAATTTTTNAAATGATGTATGCGAGATTTGAAGTACAAACAGATTTGACATGTCCAATTTGCGGCCCATATTAAAGAATCGCTTTGAATTTATGCTAAAAGGGGCCCACTATGCTAAGAGGATTTTTATACCAAAGGCAATTAGATGCAAAACGTAAGTAGTTGGAAAAAGCATTCATGAAGTTAATTTTACAGAAAAAAATTGTGAAAATTAAATTAGAATTGCAGAAAAAACAGAATCATGCATGCACCAAACCGAAAGAAACAGTTCAAACAACTGTAATGAAAGCTATTCAAAAAGAAAATTGCATGAACTCTGTTTGTTTGGATTGCCGGCATGAAAGTTGCAGTCATATAAAATATGTAACTTACCTAAATTGATTCATTGCACCGCTCATAACTTACATGCATAAGACTCAAAAGATAGTTAGAAATTAAAGCATGATAAGAAGCATAATTTGCAGTATTGTTGACTCAAACAGCATCACCTAAAACTAAAAGCTATCAGCTCAAGCAAGATTTCCGAATACCAACAAGTAAGATGAAGAAAAGGAAACGGTGATGAGAAGGAATAAGATGCAGAGAAAATTGGAAAAATCAGTCGGCCGATTTCAGAATGTCTTACTGAAAAGAGTCACCTTTTTCCCACCCAAGCAGAGATTAATGAAGGTAGGACTCCCCCCAGAACGGAAACATTGTTAAAAAACAAGGAATTGGGCNGTTCAAACAACTGTAATGAAAGCTATTCAAAAAGAAAATTGCATGAACTCTGTTTGTTTGGATTGCCGGCATCAAAGTTACAGTCATATAAAATATGTAAATTACATAAATTGATTAATTGCACCGCTCATAACTTACATGCATAAGACTCAAAAGATAATTAGAAATTAAACCATGATAAGAAGCATAATTTGCAGTATTGTTGACTCAAACAGCATCACCTAAAACTAAAAGATATCAGCTCAAGCAAGATTTCCGAATACCAACAAGTAAGATGAAGAAAAGGAAACGGTGATGAGAAGGAATAAGATGCAGAGAAAATTGGAAAAATCAGTCGGCCGATTTCAGAATGTCTTACTGAAAAGAGTCACCTTTTTCCCACCCAAGCAGAGATTAATGAAGGTAGGACTCCCCCGAGAACGGAAACTTTGTTAAAAAAACAAGGAATTGGGAAGGAAAAGGGTTAAAGGATGAGCATATCACCTGCAACGACGGAAATTTCCTTGCCTGTGTAACGCTCCACGAACAAATCCACAGTGTTCTTGAAAGCCTCAGGATTGAGAAGCAGCGTGGTAATGTCCTTGAACTTAAACCCTGAATCCCATGAAAGAACATGTACAGAACAACCAGTTAGATCAGCACTCAGACAGCAAAACTTGATCTTGATGAAGGAAAACAGCAATTCCGTCAGCTCGAGGGTGGAAACACAGAAAGTAGAAGCTAGACGAATGTAAAGATTTATTTTTTCACAAAAAAAAGGAGTACGAAACCTGGATTGAGGAAGGAGAAGCANAACAACCAGTTAGATCAGCACTCAGACAGCAAAACTTGATCTTGATGAAGGAAAACAGCAATTCCGTCAGCTTGAGGGTGGAAACACTGAAAGTAGAAGCTAGACGAATGTAAAGATTTATTTTTTTCACAAAAAAAAGGGGTACGAAACCTGGATTGAGGAAGGAGAAGCTCTGGAATAGAAAGAGAACAGAGAAATTTTAGAGGAAGGATAGACCTGGCTTGGGGAAGTCAGAAATGACGCGCATTGAGGAAGCAATCCCATCAATACGAGGATCATTTTCCCTGTCCTTCCAAGCTGACATAGTCACAAGCTGAAAAAGGCAAGAAGATGAAGATCCTCTGTTTGGCTACTTAGCCGCTGAGAAAGAAGAAAACAGAGAGCTTGGAGAAAGAAATAAACAGCGAGCGACCTATTTATACTGGCGGATGTTGGAGTATATGGTGAAGGAGGGAGGAGAGCGCTCTCTGCACCAAAAAGGGAGAGGAGTTAAAGCCAGCAGGGAGGAGGAGGAGGAGAGAGAGAGGAAGANAAGGAGGGAGGAGAGCGCTCTCTGCACCAAAAAGGGAGAGGAGTTAAAGCCAGCAGGGAGGAGGAGGAGGAGGAGGAGGAGGAGAGAGAGAGGAAGGGGAGAAAAAAACTAAAAAGGAATCCGGAGGGAGAGAAGAAGAAGCAACTGAACCGCCACATTTGGCCAACGACTCACCGTCTTCACCCTTCCCCACAAGCGACTAAAAACACAGATATCACGAAGCAGATATTATCGCTTTTTCTTCCCCTACGAAATCTTCTACTTTTCTGTCGCTCCTCTTCTCGCTTTCTTCCTCCACGGATCTATTTTTGCTACTTAAAGGCGACAGCTTTTGCGTACATTTCACTTGAGCCGAGTTTGTTTGCTCCAACCTATTTTTGTTTAGCACATAAAATGATAAAACTTCAATTTTTATTTACATATTGTCTTATCTTTGCATAGAAAGATGTACTGATTATTATTATTTTTTGGTGGATATGAAAAGTTTGATTGTGTAAATATAAAAAGGGAAATTTAAATATTAGGAATAAACTCCATTTAATAAATTTTATATATGAAAAAAATAATCTACTAAAATAATGCAAAACCCTCATAATTGGAAAATAAATAATAAGTTATTGTTAATATCTTATTAGACAGTGATATTGGATGAAAAATGGTGCACCTAGGCAAATCTTAGCACAATATCCAATTTTCGACAAAGATGAACAAGAAAACTTAGCTTAGCATGGTAACACAATAAAAATACATCACTACATTCATTTCACAAAGTTAAAAATTAATTACAAGATTTGAAGTATAAGAGAAATAAAAATAGAACAAAATAACCCTATGATTTACAAAAAATCTTGAAGTCCTACTAATTTTCTCTCCTTGCTCCACTAAATAAAGCAATGATCACTATCACACTTTAAATGAATCATTCTCACTTACTTAAACCCTTAGTAACACTCTCTAAGCTCTCTAATGTTCTTAATTATGTCCTCTAATTTTAAAAGGCTCTTTTAAGTAAATTTCCTCTGCTTTAATTGTCACTCTCCCACAAAGAATTTGAAATTCAAGGGGGTTAATTGTTTTGTCGAGATTGTCGTGCCATGATGCTATAGATGTGGCATCTAGGACTTGTGATTAGAGATGTGACGCTCTAGGAATGACACTAGAAGCCATGCTCTTGGGTTCATGTTTCTTTGTGTTGGCTTTGATAGCGCTACAACTATGGGAATAATTGGGTAGACTCTGGATTTGACACCTATGGTCTAGAAGGCACCATTTAAGCTAATTGATCTCTCTTTAAACTCTTTTTTGTCTTTGAATGGTGTCATGACACTGCGGGGTTAGATATGGGCTCCTAGGCGTTGGATGGATGGCAACCAAACACAAAGTTTTCAGGTATTTGCATGATTTATAATTCAACATTGTGCAGAGGCACAAGGAATGGCATTGAGAAGCTCTGATAAACTTTAACAAAATTATATAATTTTTTAAGGAGCATTCTTACACAATGAAATGCATAAAACTATCCCAAAATATGAATTAAACATGAAATAAAACATGTATATAATACTTTATTTATTTATTTTTTCACTCAACGTTTTCTCACCACCTGAATATGAGTTTAGCAAACCAAAACTGCTAATTTTTTATTTATATAGGAGTTTTGGTTTGCTAACCCATCTAAATCAAAATTTTAATTGAGAAATAATACTGGTTAAATAGCGGTTACCACATCTACCATCAGTCATACGTCGAAGCACTCGACTTCAAAAATCTTAATGCCACAATTATGTCATAAGTGATGAATACAAGTTTGAATAATTAAAATTAATGAGAAAAGTTTTAAAAGAATTTATCACTTGAAATTATGGTAAATAATAATAATAATGTCTTGCAATTTTTTGCATTAAAAATATTTACCTTTTTGAGATAAATTATGTGTCTTTAGTGATTTATTTCTAGAGTACAATGAGAATAATAATGGCTTTAAGAAAATCAAAACGCTTCATAAAAATGGCTTGATAATGAAGATATTTTGTTCCAATCAAATAGTATAAGTAGTTCATTTCAAAATGGTCCTTACTGGTTGTTGTCATCATCCCTTTTTACTTATAAGCCATAAATATTTAAGACAATATCTTGGAAAAACTTAATTAGCTTAAAATCAACCAATTTTAGCTGCTACAATGCAAACATTAGACTAATTAAAGCAATATGTCTACCTATTGATTCATATTCTTAGCTTTTGGCTAGTGATTCTACAAAATTGTATGTAATATAGATATATTTTCATATGTCTCCATTATTTTCTTATATCAACTTAGTGTGAATTTAATATTAGAATTGGGAGTTAGGGAGAAAAAATTTATATTGAGTGTTGCAAAGCACTTCACCTTCTACACTTTATGCATCATCCTACTAGTTCATTTTTCAACTATTCAATTCTTAGATGGAATATTTAAATCAAACTAAATTGAACCCATGACATAACATGATTCACCCATATTCACAACACGTTTAAGTATCTATTACGAAAAATATGTTCTTATGAAAAGTCTTATTTTGATTTTATGATGTGACACTTCATTATCGATTGCATCATGGAATTATATAGTAAAGTCATTAAGTGCTCACCAACATTCATGTTAGATGCCAACCAGCTTCAATCATATTCCTTGCATGTCCTTTTGGCGCTTCTAGAAGAAAACTTGCACTAGTGCCAAGTGCCAAATTTTCCCAAGAAACGTTGTTAATTTAAAAAATTATAATTAGAAGCAAATTTTATAATTAATATAACTATTTTTGTGCCGAATTCATAACATGCAATTATTAAACAAAATGTTTAGTCAATTTTAACATAAGTTGTAGCGTTAAACACCATTAAATTCTATTTTAATTAAATTTAATTCCATAAATACTTTAGTTTCACTATTAACCATTTAAAATGAAAAAGGGTTGTGGCATGCTATATTAGCAAAATTCAACTTTTTTAATTGTCATAATAAAAACTCAAAACATTAAATGAAATCCTATTCTTATGAAGCTAATCTTCGTCTTTAGTGAGAAAGTTTCGTTCTGTTGGAGCGAACATGAAGCGTAAAATTTTCATTTGATGAAACAGAACTGAAGACACGTCTCTTGAAGTTCTTTAGCATGAATTGCAACCCGTCTCTATTTTGTTTCGAATGAAACCTCTTACTTTGTTAAAAAAAAGAAATCCCACATTTCTTAAGAAATTTAGATATTTGCCCCTTGTTTGCCGAGACACGTTTTGAACTAATTTTCATCTTTCTTCCAAAGACCCCCCAAGAAAAGTATATTGCAAGCTAAACCTTATTTGGACCGGCCAATTAGACAAGGCATTATGGCGAGCCAAAAAAGTCCAATCTTTATTCCACCATGCAAAAGTTGAATTGCCGCTTACCGTTATTGTAAATAGACCGTCTGCATTTTGTTTAGACTTTTTTTTGCAAAATTTTAATTGCTGCATAACCACTGCCTTCTTCAATGATTTTAAATTTTATATTTTTATGGTACATCCACAACGGCCCGGATGTACCGACGGATCCTCCTCGCTGCATCCCGGCCGTTGTTCACACGTCCGGTGTCCGGATGTAATAATTTTTCATTATAATGGGGTCTTAACATGTTAATCATCTAAAATTTTAAATATAATATTTTGGTCACTTAAATATAAAATTTTCATTAAAAACCACCAATAATTTAAAATGTTTTTGAAAAATGGTCAACTCTTTATACTTGAAAATTTTGAATGATTAATATGTAAAAATCTCTATAATACAGTGTGAATTTGTAAATAGAGATCTAAATAAAGCTTGAGTTTTTTTTTTTTAATTTGAGTTTTGATTAATTGATTTTGAGCTTAAGTAGTTATAATCTAGATCTAATTCAACAGCTGATGAGTTGGTTTAATTTACATAAATTAAGAAGATTATTTTAAATTGTAAGAAAATGATAATAATAATGAGAAAATAGAGAAATAAATATTGGGAACTCATTTGCGATAAAAAAAATTGCATAACTTTTTCAGTTTTTTTTAAATAATTGCTTATTTAAATTAAAAAATTCTAATATGTTTTAATTGTATTTAATATTATTTTTTTAATTAGCTGACACGCAAATCTAATTTTAATATTAACACATCAAATTTTTTTTATTAGCGGACATTCAAGTTTTTTAAATAGTGGTCTCGAGAGTTCTCTATGATAAGACAATGCTTGATGAATATTTGAGAGACTTAATGATGTTAGAATTGAACGACTTTGGGCTCCTTAGATTCATCTTTTCGACACGTTCAATTCGAATATAAGCTTACTAGATTTGACATCTATTTGATCTCCCAAATATGCATATAAAGCTTTCAAAAGTTGTTTAATGGCCTAATCTGAGCTTGATTTGACCTAAATTAGCTCAATTTTGGTATCATCAGGTTCGTCTCATTGAGTCAGACAGTTTGAAGTTTGCTAAAATCGGAGTTCTAGATGACTCTTGATTAAACTTTGAATGCTTCTTGCTCAAATGATTGTCTTGAGATATGTGTCATACATTGAGATTCGTGTTGAATATTGAAATTTTGTTGATGACGTATCAAATATATATGATTTTTTTTTTATTTGGTGCTAAACCAAGTTGAAAACAATCGATCAAAGAGTTGTTCATGTTCGGTTGGCTTGCATAATGAACGATTTAAATACAAGCTAATTAACAAGCCGAATATAAACTATTTGAAACTAACGAGCTTCTTTGACAGCCCTAAATTAAACATTATAGAGTATTATATAAACAATAAATAGTAAAATCATAATTTAAATATTTCAATAAAAAATGGAAACTAATGCTGTCAGCCTTCTTTGCAATAAAGGTAGGTGACGATGTAACTTTTGCATGGAAGAATAAAGATTGGACGATTTTGGCTAACTGTAATAGAGTGGCTGATTGGCCGATCCATGTAAGGTTTGTTTTGTAAGTTACTCAGATTAAAGGGACATTTAGGCGCCAGGTACAGATGAAAACTTATTCATGCTGCGATATGCAATCTAATTATTAATTATTANAGCTAATTAACAAGCCGAATATAAACTATTTGAAACTAACGAGCTTCTTTGACAGCCCTAAATTAAACATTACAGAGTATTATATAAACAATAAATAGTAAAATCATAATTTAAATATTTCAATAATAAATGGAAACAAGTGCTGTCCGCCTTCTTTGCAATAAAGGTAGGTGACGATGTTACTTTTGCATGGAAGAACAAAGATTGGACGATTTTGGCTAACTGTAATAGAGTGGCTGATTTTAGGGTAAATGTAAGGTTTGTTTTGTAAGTTACTCAGATTAAAGGGACATTTAGGCGCCAGGTACAGGTGAAAACTTATTCATGCTGCAATATGCAATCTAATTATTAATTATTATTATGACAAGCAAAGGGCAAATGACTAAATTGCATTGAAGTGTGGATTTTTTTTTGAAGGAGAAAAGCGTTGCTCTTGAAGTCTTTATTGCCATCAATTTTTTATGTGACAAATACTGAATGCCCTTGTGTTGTTGTGGAAGCTTGCGGTGCATAGAGTGCCCTCCTGTAGCTTGAGGAATCCGTCGTGACGTTACCAGATGAACACCGTCTCCGGACTAGGTTTATCTCATCCTAGTTCATTCTACGGGCAAGCCGAACGATCATTCTGATGGCTATGTGGTCCGTTCTGGTCATGGAGAGCTTTTCTTGCCGTGAAATGTGCTTAACGAACTCCCGAGGATAAAAAATGATCCAAAAGGTTATCACGTGACGACGCCTAACCCATCCCGAAGGGGTTGCCTTTGTCGTGTCAACGCCCAAAGGCTGATCGACCACGCTCTAAGACAGAGTCAACGACATAATTATGTCATGGGACAACGTGGCCATGCCTAGCACTGTGAAGTTAGCTCGAAGATCGTTAATTGCTCGAAGATTGATTCGAATTTTGGCTCGGATCAAGATTAATAAAAATAAATGACCTGAGTTGCGATGCTAGCAGAGAGAAGCACCTAACGGGCACTATAAGTAGCAGACTCATGTCCCATACCTAATTTTAAATCTCATTTATGCATAGAATTAGGATCAGGCGTTCACTTATGCGGAGTTTGGCCGCCATTTTTTTGTTGTATGTTGCCGACCCAGCTACAGTGAGCTTTCATAGCCTTCGGGCCAAATTTTTAGAATTAAAATTGTCATGACTTTCAAAATCCTGTTTTAATTTTTTTAACATAGCTTTGGGTCAAATTTTAAACAGGTTGCATAGCATATTGAGATAAAGAATTCATTGTATCATGACCCAGCTATATCTACCTGCTTAGGATGTCTTCCTCCCCTTTTATTGATAACCCCGGTTGAGCCTATTTGATCCTTTTCGATTATCATTGAAGTTATCTCGTCGGTCCTGTTTGTCGATGGGTCGTTGCCCGTTTGGGATACGATGATTCACACTCTATCATTATGGTCAGTTATGACTTTCAAATCATTGAGATAACCAACTTGAGGTAAACATTTGCCTTTGGTTTACCCATTTTAACTGTTATCATAAATTGTAAGCAAAACTTTTAATTAATCAAGAGTATTCTTAAGCGCCCCCAATGAATAATTAAACAAAGGGATATATTTCTTTGGGAATTACTCTTGAACCCAGAACAAAGAATAAAAAAAATATGTTTCTTTGGTATGTGAAATTCTTATATTAATGAGTTCTTTATATGTATGATTTCAAAATGTGTTGATCCGATTTACTTTTGGACGTACATTTTGGTCTATCTTATGAAAAACGCCCGAATATAAGCTTTCATCATTCTTTTAATTTGTTTCTTTGCTCTTGTCGTATTGTCTTTTTTTCAGATATCTTTTCTTCTTTGAATTATTTCAATGGTTTAAGAAGGAGGTTATTGGAAATGAGATTAATATGACGAAAAATAGACAAGCTGACGACTCTAGTAATAAAAAGAACAAAAAAGCATTCGTCATTTAATAAAATCATGAGATTGACCTCATCGCTTGGATGTTTTTTTTAGTAAACATTGCTAGTTGATGACTAATTCTTCAAATGTTTGCACAATAAATTTTCTTTATAAATACGAATCTTCAAATGGGTGATTTGATTAGATATCAAGGCAAAATGTTGTTTCACTCTTTTTAGTAGATAATTTTTTGTTATCAAACTATTCTAATTATTGAATTATTGAACCCAATTATGGGAATACATACATTAAGTATAATTTAACGACTAAGAAGACATAAAAAATAAAGCACTATAACTACATCAGTGAATGAAAATACATAAAGTGATTCTCACATTGAAAGATTCCTTGCTCAAAGCTCACGAATAAATAAAAAATCAAGAAATATTTTTTATGACAACGCTACCACAAAATTGAGTTTCTCCATTCACTTCAAAACTAACACAAATCTCCTCCAATCAAAACAAATCAACAAGCTTCTCCACTTATTCAAAATCAAACTTCACCTCCAACCTTCACCAACCACTCCAAAATAATGCTATGAAATTTCANATCTTTATTCCACCATGCAAAAGTTGAATTGCCGCTTACCGTTATTGTAAATAGACCGTCTGCATTTTGTTTGGACTTTTTATTGCAAAATTTTAATTACTGCATAACGACTGCCTTTTTCAATGATTTTAAATTTTACCGATGTACTGATGGACGGACAACGGCCTGGACGTACGACGGACTCTCCTTGCTGCATCCCGGCCGTTGTCCGCACATCCGGAGTTCGGATGTAATAATTGTTCATTATAATAGGATTTTAACATGTTAATCATCAAAAATTTTAAATATAATATTTTGGTCACTTAAGTATAAAATTTTCATTTCAACCACCAATAATTTAAAATATTTTTGAAAAATGGTCAATTCTTTATACTTAAAAAATTTTGAATGATTAATATGTAAAAATCTCTATAATACAGTGTGGAATTGTAAATAGAGATCTAAATAAAGCTTGACTTTTTTTTTTTTTAATTTGGGTTTGATTAATTGATTTTGAGCTGAAGTGGTTCAATTCTAGATCTCATTCAACAGCTGATGAGTTGGTTTAATTTACATAAATTAAGAAGATTATTTTTAAATTGTAAGAAAATGATAATAATAATGAGAAAATAGAGAAAAAAAATGTTGGGAACTCATTTGCGATAAAAAATTGCATAACTTTTTTCAGTTTTTTTTAAATATTTACTTATTTAAATTAAAAAATTCTAATATGTTTTAATTGTATTTAATATTATTTTTTTGTTAATTAGCTAACACGCAAATCTAATTGTAATATTAACACATGAATTTTTTTTATTAGCGACATTCAATTTTTTAAGGAGTGGTCTGGAGAGTTCTCTATGATCAGACAATGTTTAATGAATATTTGAGTGACTTAATGATGTTAGAATTGAACGATTTTGGGCTTTTTAGATTCATCTTGTCGAGGCGCTCAATTCGAATATAAGTTTATTAGATTTGACATCTATTTGATCTCCCAAATATGCATATAAAGCTTTCAAAATTTGTTTGATGGTCTACTCTGAGCTTGATTTGACATAAGTCAGCTCGATTTTGGTATCATCGGGTTCGTCTCATGGAGTCAGACAGTTTGAAGTTTGCTAAAATCGGAGTTCTAGATGACTCTTGATTAAATTTTGAGTACTTCTTGCTCAAATGATTGTCTTGAGATATG
Organism: Phalaenopsis hybrid cultivar; assembly: GCA_002079205.1. NCBI lineage: Eukaryota > Viridiplantae > Streptophyta > Magnoliopsida > Asparagales > Orchidaceae > Phalaenopsis > Phalaenopsis hybrid cultivar. The sequence continues at coordinate 58,099 of JXCR01088414.1, read as the reverse complement.
TGTCATGCATTGAGATTCGTGTTGAATATTGGAATTTTGTTGATGACGTGTCAATTATATATGATTTTTTTTTTTATTTATTTGGTGCTAAACCAAGTTGAAAACAATTGAACAAAGAGTTGTTCATGTTCGATTGACTTGCACAACGAACGATTCAAACACGAGCTAATTAACAAGCCGAATACAAACTGTTCCAAAATAAAAAGCTTCTTTCACAGCCTTAAATTAAACATTATAGAGTATTATATAAACAATAAATAGTAAAATCATAATTTAAATATTGCAATAATAAATGGAAACTAGTGCTGTCAGCCTTCTTTGCAATAAAGGTAGGTGACGATGTAACTTTTGCATGGAAGAAAAAAGATTGGACGTTTTTGGCTAACTGTAATAGAGGGCCTGATTGGCCGATCCATGTAAGGTTTCTTTTGTAAGTTACTCAGATTAGAGGGACATTTAGGCGCCAGGTACAGATGAAAACTTAATCATGCTGCGATATGCAATCTAATTATTAATTATGAATTTAATGACAAGCAAAGGGCAAATGACTAAATTGCATTGAAGTGTGGACTTTTTTTTTAAGGAGAAAAACGTTGCTATTGAAGTCTTTATTGCCATCAATTTCTTATGTGACAAGTACTGGATGCCTTTGTGTTGTTGTGGAAGCTTGCGGTGCACACGAGTGCCCTCCTGTAGCTTGAGGAATCCGTCGTGACGTTACCAGATGAACACCGTCTCCGGACTAGGTTCATCTCATCCTAGTTGTGCCCAATAGCAACTACCACTGATCCATAACGATTCTTCGTTCTACGGGCAAGTCGAACAATCATTCTGATGGCTATGTGGTTCGTTCCGGTCATGGAGAGCTTTTCTTGCCGTGAAATGTGCTTAACAAATTCCCGAGGCTAAAAAATGATCCAAAAGATTATCACGTGACGACGACTAACCCATCCCGAAGGGGTTGCCTTTGTCGTGTCAACACCCAAAGTCGGATCGACCACGCTCCAAGACAGAGTCAACGACGTAATTATGTCATGGGACGGCGTGGCCATGCCTAGCACTGTGAAGTTAGCTCAAAGATCATTAATTGCTCGAAAATTGATTCGAACTTTGGCTCAGATCGAGATTAGATAAAAATAAATGACCTGAGTTGCGATGCTAGCTGACAGAAACACCTAACGACACTAGAAGCAACAGACTCATGTCCCATACCTAATTTTAAATCTCATTTATGCATAGAATTAAGACCAGGCGTGCACTTATGCGGAATCTGGCCGCCATTTTTTGTCGTATGTTGTCGACCCAGCGACAGTGAGCTTTCATAATTTTTGGCTTGTTTATTATCTTTCTTGCATGTTTGCATGCTTGAATTATTTTTTCTTGTTTATTTTCAGTTGGTCTGAGATGTTACATTAATAATAATCTATGCTTATTAAGAACCTTAAAATTATTCATTTTCTACTCAAAATTATAATAATAAAAGATTGAGATAATCAAAATTTTAGAATTAAAATTGTCATGACTTTCAAAATCCTATTTTATTTTTTTTACATGACCTTCAGGCCAAATTTTAAACAGGTTGCATAGCATATTGAGATAAAGAATTCGTTGTATCATGCCCAGCCATATCTACCTGCTTAGGATGTCTTCCTCCCCTTTTATTGATAACCCCGGTTGAGCCTATTTGATCCTTTTCGATTATCATTGAAGTTATCACGTTAGTCCTGTTTGCCTTTTAAGTTGTTGCCCGTTTGAGATACGATGATTCACACTCTATCCTTATGGCCAGTTATGACTTTCAAAATCATTGAGATAACCAAATTGAGGTAAGCATTTGCCTTTGGTTTACCATTTTAACAGTTATCATAAATTGTAAGCAAGACTTTTAATTAATTGAGAGTATTCTTAAGTTACCCCAAGGAGTAATTAATCAAAGGGATATGTTTCTATGGGAATTACTCTTGAACCCAGAACAAAGAATAAAAAAAATATGTTTCTCTGGTATGTGAAATTCTCGTATTAATGAGTTCTTTATAGATATGATTTCAAAATGTGATGATCCGATTTATTTTTTGGACATGCATTTTTGGCCTATTTTATGAAGAACGCCCTAATATAAGCTTTCATCATTCTTTTAATTTGTTTCTTTGCTCTTGTCGTATTTTCTTATTTTCTGATATCTTTCCTTCTGTGAATTATTCTGATGGTTTAAGAAGGAAGTTGCTGGAAATGAGATTAATATGACGAAAAATAGACAAGCTGACGACTCTAATAGCAAAAAGAACAAAAAACATTCGTCACTTAATAAAATCATGAGAATGACCTCTTCGCTTGGATGTTTTCTTTAGTAAACATTGCTGGTTGATGACTAATACTTCAAATGCTTGCACAATGAATTTTCTTCATAAATATGAATCTTCAAATGGGTGATTTGATTAGATATCAAGGTAAAATGTTGTTTCACTCTTTTTAGTAGATAATTTTTTTGTTATTAAACTATTCTAATTATTGAATTATTGAATCCAATTATGGGAATACATACATTAAGTATAATTTAACGAATAAGAAGACATAAAAAATAAAGCACTATAACTACATCAGTGAATGGAAATACATAAAGTGATTCTCACATTGAAAGATTCCTTGTTCAAAGCTCACCAACAAATAAAAAATCAAGAGAATATTATCTTAAAATTAGATCCACCGAAATAAAGGTTGGACTAGAAATATTTTTTATGACAATGCTACCACAAAATTGGGTTTCTCTTTACTTGCAATTAGTTGAAACCAAATTTCCATTCACTTCTAAACTAACACAAATCTCCTCCAATCAAAACAAATCAACAAGCTTCTTCAATTATTCAAAATCAAACTTCACCTCCAACTTTCACCAACCACTCCAAAATAATGCTAGGAAATTTGATCTGTTGTCTGCAAATTGTAGTATCCTCGACCACGACTTATTCATCACCCTCTTTCAATTAAAAAAAATAAAATAGTATCCTCCTTCACTTGTTGCCAACTACAAATCAAGCTTTTTTTCAGGCTCTCCAATGAATAAATTTGCAGTTAAGCATGGTATGAAATTAAGAAAGCCATAAAAAGAAGTTGGAAAAGCCATGCTTAATTTGTGTGCTGGTGGATTGCAATAAGAGACTGATATGGATCAAATGGATTGTGAATGATGCAATTATTTGGGTTGGAGGAGACAATAAAGGGAGAATATGTACCCATGAAAGGAAAAATGAAAAAAAAAACTTAATTTGAGGTGAATGTTTTACATTATAAGGCTAATATAATATTTATAGCAATTATACTAATCCCTCAAAAAGAAAATGATTTAAAACATAGAGGAAAAGATAGATAGACGTATTAATTGAAGGTTTTGAATTGCATTGCCACATCATTTAGATGCATTTTATTACCTTCCTATGCCATACAAATCCATTAAAATCCAATTTTTTTTTCTTAAGAAATTAAAATTAAAATGTATGATTTTAAAATTAAAGCACAATATTGGCCTTGGTGTGCTCAACAACATTCATTCCTGATTTACCTTGGTGGGGATCTTTTTATTGCTCTCTTGGATGCATGACCCATACATGCCATTTTAATGCGAAGCATCAATTAATTTTTTATAATAATTATCATGATATCTTAAATATTTAAGCTTTGCTGATATTGCATAACACTCATTAAGATTTTAAATTTAATCTATGTTAATTGTTAAGTTAAAATTATTTTTGGAGCTTAAATTAATCAAAATAAGATTATGAGTGCTCATATTTTTTGACACTATAATTTAAGTTAAAGTTGAGCTTCAACTTCTATTCAATGATTGCATGCTATAAATTTAGCACAAAATGAATGATAATGATAATACTATATATATNTCAAATGGATTGTGAATGATGCAATTATTTGGGTTGGAGGAGTACCCATGAAAGGAAAAATGAAAAAAAAAAACCTTAATTTGAGGTGAATGTTTTACATTGTAAGGCTAATATAATATTTATAGCAATTATACTAATCCCTCAAAAAGAAAATGACTTAAAACATAGATAGACATATTAATTGAAGGTTTTAAATTGCATTGCCACATTATTTAAATGCATTATATTACCTTCCTATGTCATACAAATCCATTAAAATCCAATTTTTTTTAGAAAATAAAAATAAAAATTAAAATATATGATTTTAAAATTAAAGCACAATATTGGCCTTGGTGTGCTCAACATCATTCATTCATGATTTACCTTGGTCGGGATCTTTTTATTGCTCTCTTGGATGCATGGCCCATACATGCCATTTTAATGCCAAGCATCAATTAAATTTTTATAATAATTATCATGATATCTTAGATATTTAAGCTTTGCTGATATTGCATAACACTCATTAAGATTTTAAATTTAATCTATGTTAATTGTTAAATTAAAATTATTTTTGGAGCTTAAATTAATCAAAATAAGATTATGAGTGTTCTTTTTTTTTTTTTTTTTTTTTTTGACACTATAATTTAAGTTAAAGTTGAGCTTCAACTTCTATTTAATCATTGCATGCTATAAATTTAGCACAAAATGAATGATATTGATACGCCAACAACAAATTTTCATCATCGGCACGAATCTCGGTGCAATTTTTTTAACAAGATACATTCAAACTTTGATTAAGAGCCATCCGAAACTCCGATTTCAGCAAACTTATAGTCAAACTGATTGACTCGATGAGACGGACCTAATGATATGAAAGTCAGTCTAATCCGAGTCAAATCAAGCCCGGATCAAATCATTAAACCAGTATTGGAGGATTTCCAGAGGCATTTTAAAGATCAAACGGATGTTAAATTTAGCGAGTTTATAGTCAAATCGAGCATCTCGAAAAGACAAATCCAAAGAGTCCAAGGTTGCTCAATTCCGACATCGTTAAGGCACTCAAATGTCCATCAAACATCATTTGATCAAGGGAAGCTTTTCGAACCGTCCGATCAAAATGGTTCATATTCCTGCATTAATTGCACTCAAAAACACTATAAATAGAGCCTCACCCCTCACATGAAAAGGAGGAGGATATTCCTGCATTAATTGCACTCAAAACACTATAAATAGAGTCTCACCCCTCACATGAAGGGGAGGAGACTTAAGAGAGAACTTGAGGCTTTAAGAAGGAGCTCAAGTCCAAGATCATCCTCGCCATCGTTGATCGTCGTCGACCACGACCGCCGACCTCTGTCAACCATCGCCGACCGCCGTTGAACGCCGTCGATCACCGCTGACCTCTGTCAACTACCGTCGACCGTCATCGACTGTTGTTAGCCACCGGTGACCTCCGTCAACCACCGTTTACTAGACGTCATCTGTCGACGTTGTAACGTGGAAGCTAGTAACCCTTTCCAGCTTGTGGGCAAGGGGCATTTGTAATCATCAACTTATAGTGGATTTTTACAACTGGGTCAGGTCCCCNAAAAATTGCAGTTACGTAAACTGAAAAAGAGATCAAAAATCAACCTTTAATGCATAAAAGTGACGCTATGATCGCATCCGTAAGGGATGAAAGGAAGGCGTGAATACGAGGCAGCGTCCCCGAAAGATTCCCATTCGCCCACCGGCGAGAAGGGCGGAGAGACAAAAGAAATAGGAGAAAGAGAGGAAGAAGAGAATCTGAGTTACCAAAAAATAAAAATTATAACTTTGGAGCTTAAAGATACCGCCTTTCTTTTTTTTTTCCTCCCCTCCTCCGCTGTCCCTATGCGTCAGCCCTGCAGCTGCCAAAAATGAAAAGAAAAAGCTCGACCAAAGATGATGAAGAGAACATCCAGAGAGAGAAACAGGCAACGATCCGTTGCTCTAAACAGAGAGAAACTGGGGCTTTGATCCATTAAAATATCAATACTGATTAAAGAAAAATAGCTCCTAAGCATCTCAGACTAAAACTACTGATTTACCCCTAAAGTTCGGCGCATTGGCTTTCGTAGCCCTTTCTTGTCGGGAGATGGATTTAAGGAGGAGATNACTGGGGCTTTGATCCATTAAAATATCAAAACCGATTAAAGAAAAATAGCTTCTAAGCATCTCAGACTAAAACTACTGATTTGCCCCTGAAGTTCGGCGCATTGGCTTTCGTAGCCCTTTCTTGTCGGGAGATGGATTTAAGGAGGAGACTGACTTTTTGTTCATGCAATTAATTAAAAAGTGGGGGAATAAATGATAAATTCAAGCGTGGAAATCGAGGTAATCTGCAGCCGTCAGTTGAAGATAGAGCTCATCTGACGGCGTGGAAGTCGTTGGAGATTTTGCTTGTCGGGATTATCTATGGGTTTCAGTGTGACAAAAGCTTAGAAAATATGATCAATAAAGTATTAAATATTGTTATATTATCAATAATAATAAATTGGCAACTCTTTATATTTTATTTGCGAAGGTCTTTGGTCAAGAATTTGGTTTAATTAAAATGAACAAGTTGTGTTAAAACATGACCCATTCTAAGTAGATACAAAAATTAAAGAATTGATGATGAAATGGATTTTGTATATTGGTTGTAGGAATTTTGTANGTAGATACAAAAATTAAAGAATTGATGATGAAATGGATTTTGTATATTGGTTGTAGGAATTTTGTAATTTAAATAAAATCNCAGAATTATCAGTGTTTGAAAACTCATTATTTCTACTTATTTCATGAGCACTAAATTCAGTCAAAAACTTTCTGGAAGGAGCAATCTCATCTTGAGCAATCGCATGACTCGATGAAGATGAAGTATCTTCTTCAGTTCCATCATTATTGTTTGGTTTGGTTACTGAATCTTTATTTGCAGTTTGTGGCAGGTTGATACTGTTGCTCGAAGTTAAGTTTGAGGAAGATCTCAGTTTATCTGTTGAGGAATCTACATAATCTTTTTCTTGTATATATAATTTCGAAATTGGCAATGCGTTTATGCTAAGAAAACCTTGATCACAAGAGTCAGTGGATCCTTCAAAGCGCTCTGCTTGGATCTGGCAGCCAGAAACAACATCATTCGTATTGTCTGTGGTGTCATGGGCCAGCTTCAAATCGATTGAAATGTCAGATTTTGAAGCTTCACAATGAAGAATCAAGGAACTAGTTCTACTCTCACATGAAAGTTTTGCAGAGGCAGCCGCCGCAGCAACCGGCAATGGTGGTTTGGGGATAAATGAAGTTTCTGCTGGGCAGCTGTTGCTTTTTTCCTGCTCTAGCGTCCCTTTCAGGTCATGAGAGCTCTCATGTTCAACTGGTAAATTAAGGTCAAACAGCAAGGGTGTAGCTTGCTGCTTCGTTCTTGGTTGGTTAACAGAAGCTTCAATACAAAAATCGCCAACTCCTGCAGAAAGTAAGAAAAAGAGTAACTTTACAAAGTTCTGGAAGTGATATTAGGTTAAATTGAAAAGAAAAAAAATCAAGTTCTGATTTTTTCTAGGGATTGTTCAAATTCAATTTTTCTCTCTGGAATAGTGGAAATTTATGTTTTTTGTGAGCCTGTAAGCGCAGGCAGACCNAAATCGCCAACTCCTGCAGAAAGTAAAAAAGAGAGTAACTTTACAAAGTTCTGGAAGTGATGTTAAGTTAAATTGAAAAGAAAAAAATCAAGTTTTGATTTTTTCTAGGGATTGTTCAAATCCAATTTTTCTCTCTGGAATAGTGGAAATTTATGTTTTTGTTAGCCTGTAAGCGCAGGTAGACTTTGTCAAACCACAAATTTGCTACTGTTCTTTTTCTAAAATATTTTTAGCACAAAATTACAGAGAATTTGATGTTGTCTTATCTTCATAAATTCGCCAATTTCAATTAACTTTTTCTGTAAGGAAATAATGCCAAATGGAGACCAATTAAATGAAATGTATTATGGGAGTTTACAGGTCTAGCTAGAGATTTCATAAACAAAGTTGCAAACTCCAAAAGATTGATAAAAGGAAAGTAGCAATATGATTTAAGTGGAAGTATAACTGAAGTAAAAGAAGAAGCAGCAAGTTAAGCATAACATTGCAGACAAAAGTTCTCAATAGCATACTAATCTGAAGCAACAAAAAGAAATAATAAACAAAAATAATTACATAAATAAAGTAAGAGGATAGCTCTCATAGCTCTCATTACATTATTTCTATCTTCATTACAGATATTACCAATCACAAGTTTAAGATGTTGATCATAAGTTCCCTACATTGACTAGAACTGGATCCTCTGGCAACCAACCAGATAAATATGGCTTCTAACTAGCCTAAGCTTAAGATTTAAGTATATCTATTTCCAAACAATCTCAATTACTGTGATAGAGAGCGAATTGCTTGCCTCGATAAATAAATATACAGCTAACAGAGCATAAAACTATAAGAAACTCACCAACATAGGGAAGAGTAGGCTTTTCTTCTCTCAACTTTCTACCAGCCTCCTCACTCAAATGAGTCACAGAAGCCATTAGAGTCTTATAATTTCCTGCTATGCTTGAGGAAACCTGAGCCCAAGGAACACTTGCCTGTGTCCCAAACACACCTGAACAATTCTCCATTGAAGCCCTCACTTCATGGAACTGCAACTCTACTGAACTCTCCAGATCAATAACCTCTTTGAGCGGAAGGTTGCTAGCTTGATGATGAAAGACCGGCTCTTTGTCCTTATTCCTGATAAAATCATCAGCAGAGAGGTGAAGGCTAAACTCTCTCGGATGATTTTTTAACATATCAGTGGACTGTCCCTTAAAATCTTTCCAATCAATCACATTTCCAGCCTGCAGAGATTTCCCTCTCAGCACCACAAAAAGCCAACAAATTTTACTACCCGGTTTAAGTAAATTTTACCTCTTTGGCTCGTGAGGACATACAGAATGCGTTTTTCTTCTCCTCCGAATCCCTAATTAGCCATGAATAACTCCTTGGGGCATCTGTATTGACATCTTTGATTAGAAGCTCATTCATCAAACTTTTCTGAGTCCAATAGAGCCGATGAAGCTCACAAACCTGAAGCATTACAAAAACCTCAAAACACCCATCATAAAAATTAACAAATATTTAATCGATCAGCGTCACTGCAAGAAGAAGAAATCAACGAACCTGATTCCTAAAAATGAATTCATGCTGAAGCATTGCCTGCTTCAATCTTTCCATCGTCGAATCCCCAAAAGCCTGCCAAGGACGGTTAAGATTCAAATCTCCGCTCCTCAACATCATCTCATGTAAACTACTCCTGAAGAATCTAACACCAAATCCAAATAAAGAAAGAAGATGAAACCACTAAAACTATCATCAAATATATCCAAAAATTAAAAAAAAAAATTGCAGTTACGTAAACTGAAAAAGAGATCAAAAATCAACCTTTAATGCATAAAAGTGACGCTATGATCGCATCCGTAAGGGATGAAAGGAAGGCGTGAATACGAGGCAGCGTCCCCGAAAGATTCCCATTCGCCCACCGGCGAGAAGGGCGGAGAGACAAAAGAAATAGGAGAAAGAGAGGAAGAAGGGAATCTGAGTTACCAAAAAATAAAAATTATAACTTTGGAG
>JXCR01088414.1:5123-48224 GCA_002079205.1 Phalaenopsis hybrid cultivar | reverse complement strand
GCGTCACTGCAAGAAGAAGAAATCAACGAACCTGATTCCTAAAAATGAATTCATGCTGAAGCATTGCCTGCTTCAATCTTTCCATCGTCGAATCCCCAAAAGCCTGCCAAGGACGGTTAAGATTCAAATCTCCGCTCCTCAACATCATCTCATGTAAACTACTCCTGAAGAATCTAACACCAAATCCAAATAAAGAAAGAAGATGAAACCACTAAAACTATCATCAAATATATCCAAAAATTAAAAAAAAAAATTGCAGTTACGTAAACTGAAAAAGAGATCAAAAATCAACCTTTAATGCATAAAAGTGACGCTATGATCGCATCCGTAAGGGATGAAAGGAAGGCGTGAATACGAGGCAGCGTCCCCGAAAGATTCCCATTCGCCCACCGGCGAGAAGGGCGGAGAGACAAAAGAAATAGGAGAAAGAGAGGAAGAAGGGAATCTGAGTTACCAAAAAATAAAAATTATAACTTTGGAGGCTTAAAGATACCGCCTTTCTTTTTTTTTTCCTCCCCTCCTCCGCTGTCCCTATGCGTCAGCCCTGCAGCTGCCAAAAATGAAAAGAAAAAGCTCGACCGAAGATGATGAAGAGAACATCCAGAGAGAGAAACAGGCAACGATCCGTTGCTCTAAACAGAGAAAGACTGGGGCTTTGATCCATTAAAATATCAAAACCGATTAAAGAAAAATAGCTTCTAAGCATCTCAGACTAAAAGTACTGATTTGCCCCTAAAGTTCGGCGCATTGGCTTTCGTAGCCCTATCTTGTCGGGAGATGGATTTGAGGAGGAGATTGACTTTTTGTTCATGCAATTAATTAAAAAGTGGGGGAATAAAATGATAAATTCAAGCGTGGAAATCGAGGTAATCTGCAGCCGTCAGCTGAAGATAGAGCTCATCTGACGGCGTGGAAGGCGTTGGAGATTTTGCTTGTCGGGATTATCTATGGGTTTCAGTGTGACAAAAGCTTAGAAAATATGATCAATAAAGTATTAAATATTGTTATATTATCAATAATAATAAATTGGCAACTCTTTATATTTTATTTGCGAAGGTCTTTGGTCAAGAATTTGGTTTAATTAAAATGAACAAGTTGTGTTAAAACATGACCCATTCTAAGTAGATACAAAAATTAAGGAATTGATGATGAAATGGATTTTGTATATTGGTTGTAGGGATTTTGTGATTTAACTAAAATTAACTAGAGGGTGAAGGCTATGGAGGAATAGAATGTGGGGATTTTATATGCATGCCTAGATATAATTATTGAGATTAAATTGATCAAAGAGGTTATGCATGTTGTTAGCAATGATTGAATGAGTGGATGGATCTTTCAAGGAATATAAAGATTACTTCTCTCATGGCCTAAGAGAAATATGTTCTATACTCCATAAAAAAGATCTTACATGTGTCTATTTAAGATTCATGTTTTTTTCTTTGATCATTAGATTTTTTTTAGGATAAACAATTCAAATTTTTGTCGACGATGTCTCGAAATCGGGTTCAGTTGATTACTTTCATGAGTTGGTGAATTTTGAGTTTGATGATCTAAAAAGATTGATCCATGAAACAATAATAAAATAATATCTATATTTTCTTGATTTCATATATTTACCCATGAGTTCTTTGTGCTCACTCATTTTATCAATATGTCTCTTTGATGTCATTTAGTTTAACTTCACTCATTTAAAGACGATCATCCATTTGAATGCCATGATTCACCCTCTAGCTTTTCGCATGATTTAGTTTTAAAACGTGAGATTTCCCCTACTAGAATGGCTATTTTCTTCCTTGATGATGGAGTAGATTTAAAACACAAGCTTAGTTCTTTTTTATCAAGAGTGCTCTTGTGCAACATAAAAAGTATTATTTACTTTACNCGAATCTTGAGTTTGATGACCTAAAAAGATTGATCCATGAAACACTAATAAAATAATATCTATATTTTTTTTTTATTTCTTATATTTACCCATGAGTCCTTTGTGATCACACATTTTATCAATATATATCTCTGAGGTCATTTAGTTTAACTTCACTCATTTAAAGACGGTCATCCATTTGAATGTCATGATTCACCCTCTAGCTTTTCGCATGATTTAGTTTTAAAATATGAGATTTCCCCTACTAGAATGGCTATCTTCTTCCTTTATGATGGAGTATATTTAAAACATAAGCTTAGTTCTTTTTATCAAGGGTGCTTTTGTGCAACATCAAAAGTATTATTTACTTTACTAACAATGTTACTTTGGGGGATCCAAACTTAAAATATAAGAAATTTAATGAAAATATAAAATAGTTCTCCCTAGTTATAATATGAAATTTTTCGTAGGAGTTTTTTTATNAATGTTACTTTGGGAGATCCAAACTTAAAATATAAGAAATTTAATGAAAATATAAAATAGTTCTCTCTAGTTGTAATATGAAATTTTTCGTAGGAGTTTTTTTACGAGTTTGGATGACTTGGAAGATCTTAAACTTCTTTCTCTATCTTCTTACATAAATACTCTTAATGAAGTTCTTTCATATTTTACCTATCAAAATAAAAATATGAAAATAATTAAAAAGTAGGAGTCAATGTACTCATTTCAACAATTTTTTGGCNTACCTATCAAAATAAAAATATGAAAATAATTAAAAAGTAGGAGTCAATGTACTCATTTCAACAATTTTTTGGTTACCCACCAAAACTAACGAAATTATATACCTTTCATAATTTTAACATGACATTATTTTTCCTATATTCAATGCAATAACTCGAAGTTTTAATAAACAAAAAATTATAGCATATTCCTCCACTAAATTTAAATATGATGCTATCCTTTCCACCACATCTGAACTACTTTGAGCAATGCAACTCCTCCTAGAATCAAGTTTTACAATTATTTCACTAATCATTTATTATGATAATATTAATGTATCACATCTATGTAAGAATTCAATATTTTGCTCTAACATAAAACATAATGTCACAGAGTTTTATTTTGTGTGCGATCAAATTTAGAATAATTTTTTTTTGTGTTGATCTAGTGTCGTTTAATGATCAAATATCTAATGACATGTCAAAACTTATTTCACACAAACAATTTACATTTCAAGATTGATTTTCATCCCTTGAACTCAATTTTGAGGGGGCTATTACTGAATCTTAACATAATGCTATTTATAATCTTCTAAATAAAATGAGATAATATTAATAACTTGTAATAACTCCTTAGATTTGCAAGTATTATTATTCATGTTTATCANACTAACCAAATTATATACCTTTGGTTACCTATGTTATATATGGCTTCATTATATATCACTAACTTAGCCAATTAATTATATATCAAGAGCCTTAGCATGTTCTCTTATTTTCTTAGTGTTAGTATGATTTCAACATCAAATGACATTTTTTTCAAAAAGAAATATTTATAAATCTTCTCCCAAAGGCTAGTGTGTTCAATGTTAAGCCTATCACACTACCATTATCCCACAGCTAATCTCCTACTTTATACGATTGAATGCATTTTATAACCTAATATTATAGAAATGCATAGTTAGAGGTTTTGAATATCCTACACTCAATATGATGTTGCCTTTTGCATCAAACAATTTATTAAACAATGTATTATCCATCATTTGGTCATATTGTGAATAATATTTTATTCTAATATTTATATGAAATGATATATCATCGACTCTTACATAAAAAATCGCTATCTTTTCGTAGTATTATACACCCTTTTAGTTGTTGATAATTGAAATTAGAATTCATAATTTTAACATGACACACTATTTTTCCTATATTCAATGCAATAACTCGAAGTTTTAAAAAACAAAAAATTATAGCATATTCCTCCACTAAATTTAAATATGAGGCTATCCTTTCCACCACATCTGAACTACTTTGAGCAATGCAACTCCTCCTAGAATCAAGTTTTACAATTATTTCACTAATCATTTATTATGATAATATTAATGTATCACATCTATGTAAGAATTCAATATTTTGCTCTAACGTAAAATATAATGTCATAGAGTTTTATTTTATGTGCGATCAAATTTAGAATACATTTTTTTTTTGTGTTGATCTAGTGTCGGCTAATGATCAAATATCTAATGACATGTCAAAACTTATTTCACACAAATAATTTACATTTCAAGATTGATTTTCGTCCCTTGAACTCAATTTTGAGGGGGCTATTACTGAATCTTAATATAATGTTATTTATAATCTTCTAAATAAAACGAGATAATATTAATAACTTGTAATAACTCCTTAGATTTGCAAGTATTATTATTCATGTTTATAGATTATCATCATCACAAAGTACATGCATCTCTCCTTTGATTTGAGTCGAGTACGATGAATTGGTAATTATTATGATAAAGTGTTATCGTGTGTGTATGTATATGTATGTATATATATATATATATATATATATATATAAAGAGAGAGAATATTAAATTGTTTATGTACTGTACAAAGTCTTTCCATGAAATACAAATGAATAACGGTAATAATGTGAATATCAGATAATCCATATATAGACTTGGGGGTATTTCTCCATCTTGATGATGGTCGAGACTTCGGCATTTGGTCCTTTAGGTAGAATGCTCATTGAATGAGCTGAGGAGAGGAGCTCGATGGATACACTTATAGGCAATTGGAATATGACAATTGACACATATGTAGGTTGGTTTAGTAGGTCAACCTAATCAATCTGACAGCTGGGTCGCTAAAAGGAAATGGGTCTGCTTGGCTTAAGAAAGCACCTTAACATTGTTATTGGCTCACAGAAGTATTTATGGGCTACAATGAATATCAAAGAAAATGAATGCATGCATAACTCATTTTTCACTCTAGCTACCTCCACAACATAATTTATTCATGCTCTATGCATACGAAAAATAGCATTGCCTAAGGAATTAGCATATTAAAGTTTAATTGGAAGCCTCAATGGTCATTTAGGGTTTAATTGATTATTTATATCTTGCTTTTCAAATATAGTCAACTAATTAGAAACTCAATCTAATGCCTTATTTGAGTCGCTTATTTCCATCAATTATAAATTAACCAACTTAGCTAATCAATTATTATAAGCATCAACCAAACTCTAATCAATTATTATAAGCATCAACCAAGTTTGGTTTGATCAACCCATTGTCCATCCATCCAACTTGGTCTCAAAAAGCCAATGGGTGAGCAATCCAACCTTATCGACTATCCAACATTTGTCTGATAACACTTGTGATCGCCCATATTACTAAATCAAGCACATTTTGTTAGTTTGAGAAAGGAAAAAAAAATCGNAAAAAGATCTTACATGTGTCTATTTAAGATTCAAGTTTTTTTCTTTGATCATCAGATTTTTTTTTTAGGAGACACAATTCAAAGTTTTGTAAACTATGTCTCGAAGTCGGGTTCAGTTGACTACTTTCGCAAGTAAGTGAATCTTGAGTTTGATGACCTAAAAAGATTGATCCATGAAACACTAATAAAATAATATCTATATTTTTTTTATTTCTTATATTTACCCATGAGTCCTTTGTGATCACACATTTTATCAATATATATCTTTGAGGTCATTTAGTTTAACTTCACTCATTTAAAGACGATCATACATTTGAATGCCATGATTCACCCTCTAGCTTTTCGCATGATTTAGTTTTAAAATATGAGATTTCCCCTACTAGAATGGCTATCTTCTTCCTTGATGATGGAGTAGATTTAAAACACAAGCTAGTTCTTTTTATCAAGGGTGCTCTTGTGCAACATCAAAAGTATTATTTACTTTAATAACAATGTTACTTTGGGAGATCCAAACTTAAAATATAAGAAATTTAATGAAAATATAAAATAGTTCTCTCTAGTTATAATATGAAATTTTTCGTAGGAGTTTTTTTATGAGTTTGGATCACTTGGAAGATCTTAAACTTCTTTCTCTATCTTCTTACATAAATACTCTTAATGAAGTTTCTTTCATATTTTACCTATCAAAATAAATATATGAAAATAATTAAAAAGTAGGAGTCAATGTACTCATTTCAACAATTTGTTGGTTACCCACCAAAACTAACCAAATTATATACCTTTGGTTACCTATGTTATATATGGCTTCATTATATATCACTAACTTAGCCAATCAATTATATATTAAGAGCCTTAGCATGTTCTCTTATTTTCTTAGTGTTAATATGATTTCAACATCAGATGACATTTTTTTCAAAAAGAAATATTTATAAATCTTCTCCCAAAGGCTAGTGTGTTCAATGTTAAGCCCATCACACTACCATTATCCCATAGCTAATCTCCTACTTTATACGATTGAATGCATTGTATAACCTAATATTATAGAAATATATAGTTAGAGGTCTTGAATATCATACACTCAATATGATGTTGCCTTTTGCATCAAACAAGTTATTAAACAATGTATTATCCAACATTTGGTCATATTGTGAATAATATTTTATTCTAATATTTATATGAAATGATATATCATGGACTCTTACATAAAAAAAACATTATTTTTTCGTAGTATTATACACCCTTTTAGTTGTTGATTGGGAAAAAAATTTGAAATTAGAATTCTTAATTTTAACATGACACATTATTTTTCTTATATTCAATGCAATAACCCGAAGTTTTAAGAAACAAAAAATTATAGCATATTCCTCCACTAAATTTAAATATGAGGCTATCCTTTCCACAACATCTGAACTACTTTGAGCAATGCAACTCCTCCTAGAATCAAGTTTTACAATTATTTCACTAATCATTTATTATGATAATGTTAATGTATCACATCTATATAAGAATTCAATATTTTGCTCTAACGTAAAATATAATGTCATAGTGTTTTCTTTTGTGTGCGATTAAATTTAGAATATTTTTTTTTTGTGTTGATATAGTGTCGGCTAATGATCAAATATCTAATGACATGTCAAAACTTATTTCACACAAACAATTTACATTTCAAGATTGATTTTCATCCCTTGAACTCAATTTTGAGGGGGCTATTACTGAATCTTAATATAATGCTATTTATAATCTTCTAAATAAAACTAGATAATATTAATAACTTGTAATAACTCCTTAGATTTGCAAGTATTATTATTCATGTTTATAAATTATCATCATCACAAAGTACATGCATTTCTCCTTTGATTTGAGTCGAGTACGATGAACCGGTAACTATTACGATAAAGTGTTATCGTGTGAGTATGTTTGTATGAATATTAAATTGTTTATGTACTGTACAAAGTCTTTCCATGAAATACAAATGAATAACGATAATAATGTGAATATCAGATATATAGACTTGGGGGTATTTCTCCTTCTTGATGATGGTCGAGACTTCGACATTTGGTCATTTATGTAAAATGCTCATTGAATGAGCCAAGGAGAGGAGCTCGATGGATACACTTATAGGCAATTGGAATATGACAATTGACACATATGTAGGTGGGTTTAGTAGGTCAACCTAATCAATCTGACAACTGGGTCGCTAAAAGGAAATGGGTCTGCTTGCCTTAAGAAAGCACCTTAACGTTGGTATTGGCTCACAGAGGTATTTATGGGGTACAATGAATATCAAAGAAAAAAGAATGCATGCATAACGTATTTTTCACTCTAGCTACCTCCACAACATAATTTATTCATGCTCTATGCATACGAAAACTAGCATTGCCTAAGGAATTAGCATATTAAAGTTTAATTGGAAGCCTCAATGGTCATTTAGGGTTTATTTGATTATTTATATCTTGCTTTTCAAATACAGTCAACTAATTAGAAACTCAATCTAACGCCTTATTTGAGTCGCTTATTTCCATCAATTATAAATTAACCAACTTAGCTAATCAATTATTATAAGCATCAACCAAGTTTGGTTTGATCGACCCATTGTCCATCCATCCAACATGGTCTCAAAAAGCCAATGGGCGAGCAATCCAACCTTATCGACTATCCAACATTTGTCCGATAACACTTGTGATCGCCCATATTACTAAATCAAGCACATTTTGTCAGTTTGAGAAAGGAAAAAAAAATCTAAGTAAGAAAAAAATTAATCCTTACAGTATATATCTTATTGATAGCTAATATTTTGATTTGCCACATTTGCTAGCCTCCCAACTCAACACATGCCATTGTTACTCTTAAGTGCTTTGCAACTTTGCCTCCCCTCAATATATGCTCACCTATCACATCTTCTAGAAGACTCTCATATAATCTTTGCTTATATAGTACCTTGATGCCTTTTAAATATCATGTATTGTAAATTTGGAATACTATAACATTTGATATTTTTGATCTCTTTCTTCCTCTTTTAGCAGAATCCACAACCTTATAATTCTCTTTTGATTATAGTAAATGTTCCTTTTTTATAGTGTAAAATTAAGGAATAAATTTAATTAACTCAAATAATTTATATTCCATGATGTAGTGGATTTTGGTGTCCTCTCTCCTCTCATTTAGTACCTTTAAAAAAATACTTTTTTTATAATATATGAAAGTTTAGTAATCCATAAAAAATAAGGTGAAGGGTCTGTTTAGAACTGTTATGATTGTTTGAAGAAACAGTTGTAAAGCTGTTGTATAAGAAATTATTGGTCAAAACGGTGCGATAGTCATTACAATTTTTTTTTTCTGAAAAGGTTGTCTGGAGCTTTCTGACAGCCATCACGCTTAGTAAGGTGAGATTACAAAACGGAGCTTCCCATGAAAGCTTTTTGAAAATCTAAACAAAATAAAATTTTGCCGAACATTACGAAATATGGTGGCGCACGGCCCCATTATCCCAAAGACAATCTAAATAGTTCTCCAACCCAATAATTTAATTAGGAGGAGGAAACACATTAAAAAAAGAAACACAATACTGAAATGAGAAATGCAGGATAAAAAAAAAATGTCAAATCAGAATATATATTCTAAATAAAATTTAATTTTGATAATTTTTTTAAAGAGATATTTACATGTGTGCCACGCAATTCATATGTAATCACATATCAAACGCCTAAATTTTAATTTTTACATGGGATGGCATGTACCTAAAATTCAATATTTAAGTGTTTGATATGTGAATACATAGGAATCGGGTGGCAAATATTAAAATTGCTATTTTTTTTTAAAATTAAATTTTGATATAATTACTTAACTATCTAGTCTATGGGGGATGAAAGGTTCTGTGAGGGGTCTTAGGAAGAAAAGAAAAAAAACATNATATATATATATAATGTGTAACCATATGGGAATGTACCGGACTCCTCTGAAAAAGTGAACCCTATATATAAATGATGTATAACCCTATGTGTAACCCTATATATAAATCTTATTTTGATTTACATGCCATTATTTAGAAATTGCTGCCACATAAATCTTAACTTGGGCGATAATTGCAATATTATGTTAACTTCATAAATTGCACTCACTTGTTTTTTGGGGGGATTTACATACATAGCACTCAAGACTAATAGAATTATATACCTTACACCCAAACTTCACTATTTACATCCTCAACACCAAAAATATTTAAATAAAAATAAAATTAACACTCTACAGTTAAAATCCTATCCCCATCAAGTTTGTTACTGCTCGATTCCAGTGAAGCTGGTGGAGTTTTGAAATAGTTGGGAAGACAACGACGGAATTGCTACGAACAAAGACCTCTGAAACTCTCATATTTCTCCTCATTTCATCCTGCTCCTACCCAAAATCATTGAGGGAGGTATCATTGAGGAAGGTAAACCTCGTTTGCCTCCCACTTCCTTCCTCCCACCGCCTTTGTAAACTTAAAATTCTTTGATGTCAATATATTTAAGAACCTCAAGGATTTAGATATGTCATTTTTGTTGAATAATGTTGTGAATCAAATTTGTGTTTTTTTTTTCGTAAATCTTTTTTTTTTCTTTTTATGGTGATTTTATGTTTGCGAAAAGTATTTTGGTTATGTTTTGCAGGTTACAATCCTTGAGCACGCATTGGAAAGCAAAAATACGAAGTGGTAGGAGACATTTGTTTAATCAATGTTTTGATTCATGAGTTTTCCCTATACCTATTTTTCGGTGCTTTGGAATTCAAATGTTGGTGTATTAATCCTCTCATCGTTGCTTACTCCTGATCTGACTAATTATGAAGTTAAAATATCTTGTGATCTAGGAGTATCTATAACCACTGACCAGAAGAACAAATATGTTAACATACATGCATCTAGTAGAATAGACTTATTGTCAGTAGGAGAGTGCAATAGAGATAAGGAACTAGAAGATTCTTGGGAAACCTTGAATGGTTAAGCTAAACTCTCCAATACACCCGTGAAAACCCCAAAACATCGCCAATAATACTGAATTCCGACACTCCACACACAATACTACCGCGCTAACACTCAAGTACTACTGCTAATAACACCTGTGACAACACCTTCGCCACGGAACCTCAATAACACTTGATTACTAGTGCGATAACACTTTGAATAATATCATTTCGGTGTTTTTCTTATCCCAATACAGCATGAATACTACCACCGTAACACCACAACCGCAAATATGTTAAATAGCACCACAATACACCCATGAATAACACCTTAAATAACATCTCCTTAAATTCATGAAAAATAAAGAGAGAAAAATATAATAGAAATAGGGAATAGTCTTCCCTGACCTAAGAAAATAATGAAAGTCAGTGTGTTATGAGAGTGGATGTTTAGATTTGACAGAAATGCAGCATACAACTAAAAAAACTCGAGCATCTTGGATGAAAAAATTATCTTAATTTATTAGAATTAAATGAAAATATGATACTCAATAGGACACAATGGAGAAAACAAAATTATTGCAGGAACTCCACTTAGTGGGATAAAGAATTGTTGTTATTGTTGCTGCTGTTGTGCAACAGAGTATAATTATTACAATAAAATTCATATTAGTAGTCATGTTAGCTTGGTTAGATTATATGGTTGGATTTTAAGTGATGTTCATTTTCAAACATTTATTTTTTATTTATTTAAAGTCAATTTTATGATAACTTCAAATTTGAAGTTCTTAAAATAAAACAAAAAAAAAATGATTTAGCTTGTCCCAAGGTTTTAAAAATTTTATTTTTAATTTTTTATTGTTATTAATTATTAAAAATTAAACTACTAGTGTAAATTATTTTATATCTATATATTAAAATTTTATTTAATTTTAGAAGTTTTCAGAATATCTCAATCTCGTATCGCCTTCTTTTTTCCCAAACTACCCTCGATCGGAAGATCAGGGGTATTTTGGGAATCTAAATCTTAAGTTGGGAATAGAACGTGGATATGCTGAACCGGGAGGCGAGGGGTGTGGGGACCACCGAGAAATATTCTTCTTCATTTCTTAAAGTTAATTATGAAATTATTGTTGATATTCAAGTTAGCGGTGTTGTGTTAACATATAGTAAAATGGCAAGCATAATTATTATCGTAAAAAATAGAATAAAATATTCTCATCGAATTTTAGTCTTGAAAAATATTGAATATCTTAAAATTATTTTTAAGATGAATTTAATACTAATTATTGATGTATTGTAGGCATTTATAGCACATTCAAACTCGTTTATAGCTTCTACATAATTTGTTAGGTCTAAAATTTAGAGTGAAGACAAGAGATAGGGTTCCATATTATTCGAGATAGGGTTCCGTATTATTCATGAGTACATACAACCCAATAAAACATTGCTTCGTGAAAGAAGCGCTAAGATGAGAGAGAGAGAGAGATGGATGATATCTTTTTTGAGGAAGCCCTAAGCAATATATTAATTTCTGATCATTTGTAAGCCAGAGGAATGCAATTCCTTGGAGGTTTTTTGAATTACAGAATTCTTGAGAGGGAGGGAGAGCCTAAGAACTAGGGCTTTTCCGAGGAGTCAAAGAAGATCCTCTTCCCTCCTATGATCTCCGCTTTTATACATAAGAGAGAAAAACTATGAATTAGTCATCATAATACATTCAATATTGTGACATTCCTATGATGTCTTGATAAAAAGCCAATGATGTAGATGTCAAATAACGCTGACCAATGCCAGGTATTGTTGGTATGATGAGCTTCTCTGGCATTTGATTGAAAGGATTGGATCCTTAGTGTAAGGCAACGTCTGTACTGAGTAATTGATGTATATCTTAACAAGTCATGATTGCTTTCTCGAATTGCCACCCTTGTATAAGTAGGGTAGGTTATCCCAACAAGGAAGATAAAGAGGATTAGATTAGCCGCTTCACCAGGCGGTCTATATTAAGCTATCTCGGCAAGTGAGCTCAATTAATGCTTGTCGGTAATTCCATTACTGACATACTTAACAATTATTTGCATTAATCGACGGTTAACCAGCACATCATAATTGTCAATAAATATCCAAAAATATGTCATGTTTAGCCAAAGCTTGATGAAATTGTCCGTAGAAAAAGTGTTGCAGTTCTATAGGAAAAGTGTCATGTTTCTGTCGATAAAATGTCGTGAAATCATCAGTTAACTGTGGAAATTTACTGATGACTTTGACTGAAGCAAAAGTATAACACTTTACACAAATTCCTCTTGTTCAATAAACCATCAGAAAACCGTCACTTGTGCAATAAACCATCATAAAGTCGNATATATATATATATATATATATAAAACCCTCTTTCAACGCTACAATATACACACCTGCAATCTCAATAGATCAATCAAAACACAACACAACGCAGTAATTAAGCTAATTAATACACACAGCGCTCTTGTGTGATCTCTTTTCTATCCGAATAAAGTATGATCCACGAACTCAATGTACAAATTTTTCAAGTGTACCTCCAAGCCTGAGAATAATCAACACATTATAAAGTGCATTCAACTGAATAAATTATATTTAATTATTGTAGTAAATATACTGTCAGAGTTGTAATAAAATGTGATCAAACCTGACAATAATCAATACATTTTAAAAGAAATGAACATTTTAGATAGCTCGAACAACGACAACAACTCTAAAATTCAATGATTTTACTTTTGGCTTGGATGAATAATAGATCGAAATAAATAAACCAAGTTTAAGCCAGAAATTTTGGATCAAAAATTAAACTTGAAGTCACAATATTAACAATCTATTGAAGTTGTTAAATTTTATTGAAGTTTTGGATCTAATATTGTTTGTCACAATAACTAAACTAAACTTCGCACGAGTTTTTTTCTTTTGCATTTTATTTTTCAAGGGGAAAGTCAACCATAAATCTATGTATTTTTCTCTCCACAAACTTTATACACAATTGACTACACAACTGACATATGTTCGTAGAAAAAAATATTTCATATGATATAAAAGTTTTCACTGCATCCTCCAGCGTGAAGTTTAATTTTCGTTGTCATAATGGAAATTCACTTCGAAATCTAAGTTGTCAGTTCCAAAATATAAATTCATCTTAAAATCTAATTTGCATTGTCAAAATGGGAATTGCGGCAATGAATTCTATTTACATCATATGAAATTTCTTTTTTTAAGAAAATTTTTTTATGTATGCAATCAATTGTGTAAGGGGTTGCGGGCAGGAGAATGCCTAGTTTTATAATTCGTCTTACAACTGGAAACAAAATAAGAAACAAATATGTCCATGATGACGTTGGAGTGGCTTCATTTGCATAAAATATTAGAAAGAGATACTTTAATGGATTTAACGGTGTTTGACATATCTAACATCAATTTAATGTTAAATGATCCGATTTCGATCTGTCTAGAGGTCGATTCAATAGAATTTCGATCTAAAATTAATTTTCAAGTGATTATTATTGTTTGTTTATTAAATCTGAATTTATGTGATTAAGTTATTAGTTGACTTTAACAGATTTATCTCAGAAGGTTTAGCTTTTCTATATCTTGTAAATCCTGCTTCATGCTTTTGGTAATCTCAGATTTAAGGCAAAATAAAGTAAAAACGGGATTTAACAAGCCGTAGGATTTACATGTATGACAATGGTGAAANATATATATATATATATATATATATATATATATATATATATATATATATATAAAGAGAGAATATTAAATTGTTTATGTACTGTACAAAGTCTTTCCATGAAATACAAATGAATAATGATAATAATGTGAATATCAGATATTCCATATATAGACTTGGGGGTATTTCTCCTTCTTGATGATGGTGATGGTCGAGAATTTAGAGTTTGGTCATTTTTGTAAAATGCTCATTGAATGAGCTGAGGAGAGGAGCTCGATGGATACATTTATAGGCAATTGGAATATGGTAATTGACACATATGTAGGTGGGTTTAGTAGGTCAACCTAATCAATCTGACAGTAGGGTCGCTAAAAGGAAATGGGTATGCTTGGCTTAAGAAAGCACCTTAACGTTGGTATTGGGTCACAGAGGTATTTATGGGGTACAATGAATATCAAAGAAAGTGAATGCATGCATAACTTATTTTTCACTCTAGCTACCTCTACAACATAATTTATTCATGCTCAATGCATACGAAAACTAGCATTGCCTGAGGAATTAGCATATTAAAGTTTAATTGGAAGCCTCAATGGTCATTTAGGGTTCAATTGATTATTTATATCTTGCTTTTCAAATATAGTCAACTAATTAGAAACTCAATCTAACACCTTATTTGAGTCGCTTATTTCCATCAATTATAAATTAACCAACTTAGCTAATCAATTATTATAAGCATCAACCAAGTTTGGTTTATTCGACCCATTGTCCATCCATCCAACTTGGTCTCAAAAAGCCAATGGGTAAGCAATCCAACCTTATCGGCTATCCAACATTTGTCCGATAACACTTGTGATCACCCATGTTACTAAATCAAGCACATTTTGTTAGTTTGAGAAAGGAGAAAAAAATTCCAAGTAAGAAGCCTTACATTATATATCTTATTGACAGATAATATTTTGATTTGCAACCTTTGCTAGCCTCTCAACTCAACACATGCCATCGTTACTCTAAGTGCTTTTCCACTTTGCTCACCTATCACATCTTCTCGAAGACTCTTATATAATCTCCACTTATATAGTCCCTTGATGATGCCTTTTATTGTCATGTATTGTAAATTTGGAATGCTATAACATTTGATATTTGTGATATCTTTCTTCCTCTTTTAGCAGAATCTACAACTTTACAATTCTCTCTTGATTATAGCAAATGTACCCTTTTTATAGAGTAAAATTAGGGAATAAATTTAATTAACTCAAATAAATTATATACCATGATGTAGTGGATTTTGGTGTCCTCTCTCCTCTCATTTAGTGCCTTTAATATTTTTCTTTAGTAAAATTTTTTAAAACTTTTTATGATATATGAAAGTTTTGTAATCCATAAAAAATAAGATTAAGGGTATGTTTCGGACTGTTACTAGGGATGTAAACGAGTCGAACACGAGAGAGCCCAGACTCAGCTCGTGTTCAGCTCGTTTATATTTCGAGCTCAAAAAGTGTGTTCGTGTTCGGCTCGTTTGCTTAGTGAGCCGAACACGAGTCGCTCACGAACAAAGAGTCGTTTTGACAACCCTAATCACGTAGTCATAAGATGTTAAGGATTGAGGCAAAATTTAAAACATCATTTGAATCTAATTTAGTAATTTTATTCTATTTTTTTAATTAATACTTTTAATTTATTATAAATCTTTGTAACCTTGTAGTCAATTAATTTTTTTAAAAATACTACTGATATATAAATATATATAATTTATGAATAGTATATCGAGCTAAAACAAGCCGAACACGAAGGAACAAATATTTTTTCGTGTTGTTCGTGTTCGGCTCGTTAACTTAGCGAACGAGCCAAACACGAGCTTCTTAGCGAGCCGAACACAAGCTGTTCGCGAACAACGAGCCGTTTTGACAGTCCTAACTGTCACGGTTGTTTGAAGAAACAGTTGTGAAACTGCTGTATAAAAAATTATTGGTCAAAAATGCGCGGTAGTCATTACAATTTTCTTTTCCCAAAAAGATTGACTGCAGCTTTCTGACAACCACCGCGCTTAGTAAGGTGAGATTACAAAACGGAGCTTCCCATGAACGCTTTTTGAAAATCTAAACAAAATAAAATTTCGTCGAACATTACGAAATATGGTGGAGCACCGCACCATTATCCCAAACACAATCTAAATAGTTCTCCCACCCAATAATATAAGTCAGAGGAGGAGCTAATGTTTTTATCTCATAAGTTTTAATATCGATGAGAGTAAACACATTCAAAAAGAAACACAATACTGAAATGAGAAATTCAGGATAAAAAAAATATATCAAATCAGAATACATATTCTAAATAAAATTTAATTTTGATAATTTTTTAAAAGAGATATTTACATGTGTGCCACCCGNGCTTATATAGTACCTTGATGCCTTTTAAATATCATGTATTGTAAATTTGGAATACTATAACATTTGATATTTGTGATCTCTTTCTTCCTCTTTTAGCGGAATCCACAACCTTATAAGTCTCTCCTCATTATAGTAAATGTTCCCTTTTTATAGTGTAAAATTAAGGAATAAATTTAATTAACTCAAATAATTTATATTCCATGATGTAGTGGATTTTGGTGTCCTCTCTCCTCTCAAATTAAATTTTGATATAATTACTTAACTATCTAGTCTATGGGGGATGAAAGGCTCTGTGAGGGGTCTTAGGAAGAAAAGAAAAAAAAAACATTCAGATACATACCACCTGTTAAGTATGACTCATATATTAGAATTTGGAATCTCGTTGAGTAAAGATGTGTGTCTCTTAGAGATAAGTGGGTTGNATAATTACTTAACTATCTAGTCTATGGGGGATGAAAGGCTCTGTGAGGGGTCTTAGGAAGAAAAGAAAAAAACATTCACATGCATACCACCTGTTAGGTATGACTCATATACTAGAATTTGGAATCTCATTGAGTGAAGAGATGTGTCTCTTGAAGATAGTGGGTTGGGGGGAGCGTTGGCGTGTTAGTAATCTTATCTGTGAGTTTTGTATATATATATATATGATGTGTAACCCTATGAGAATGTACTAGACTCCTCTGAAAAAGTGAACCTTATATATAGATGATGTATAACCCTATGTGTAACCCTATATATATTTATCTTATTTTGATTTACATGTCAATATTTAGAAATTTCTGCCACATAAATCTTAACTTGGGCGATAATTGCAATATTATGTTAACTTCATAAATTGCACTCACTTGTTTTTTGGGGGGATTGACATACATAGCACTCAAGACTAATACAATTATATACCTTACACCCAAACTTCACTATATACATCCTCAACACCAAAAATATTTAAATAAAAATAAAATTAACACCCTACAGTTAAAATCCTATCCCCATCAAGTTTGTTGCTGCTTGATTCCAATGAAGCTGTTGGAGTTTTGAAATAGTTGGGAAGACAGCAACAGAATTGCTACGAACAAAGACCTCTGAAACTCTCATATTTCTCCTCATTCCATCCTACTCCTACCCAAAATCATTGAGGTAGGTAAACCTCGTTTGCCTCCCACCTCCTTCCTCCCACCGCCTTTGTAAACTTCAAATTCTTCGATTTCAATATATTTAAGAACCTCAAGGGTTTAGATATGTCATTTTTGTTGATTAATGTTGTGAATC
This sequence comes from Phalaenopsis hybrid cultivar, assembly GCA_002079205.1. Classification (NCBI taxonomy): domain Eukaryota; kingdom Viridiplantae; phylum Streptophyta; class Magnoliopsida; order Asparagales; family Orchidaceae; genus Phalaenopsis; species Phalaenopsis hybrid cultivar. The sequence continues at coordinate 30,635 of JXCR01088414.1, read as the reverse complement.
AAATTTGTGTTTTTTTTTTTTTTTTTGTAAATCTTATGTTTTAGTTTCTTTTTATGGTGATTTTATGTTTGCGAAAGGTATTTTGGTTATGTTTTGCAGGTTACAATTGTTGAGCACGCATTGGAAAGAAAAAATACGAAGTGGGACCAAACAATATGAGACATGTGTTTAATCAATGTTTTGATCCATGAGTTTTCCCTATACCTATTTTCGGTGCTTTGGATTTCACATGTTGGTGTATTAATCCTCTCATCGTTGCTTACTCCTAATCTGACTAATTAAGAAGTTAAAATCTCTTGTGATCTAGGAGTATCTATAACCATTGACTAGAAGAACAAATATGTTAACATACAAGGATCTAGTAGAATAGACTTACTGTCAGCAGGAGAGTGCAATAGAGATAAGAAACTAGAAGATTCTTGGGAAACCTTGAATGGTTAAGCTAAACTCTCCAATACACCCGTGAAAACCCCAAAACATCGCCAATAATACTGTTTTCTGACACTCCGCACACAATACTACCACGCTAACACTCAAGTTCTACTGCTAATAACAACCGTGACAACACCTTCGCCACGAAACCTCAATAACACTTGATTACTAGCGCAATAACACCTTGAATAATATCATTTTGGTGTTTTTTTTCTCCCAATACAGCCTGAATACTATCACAGTAACACAACCGCAAACATGTTAAATAACACCGCAATACACCCATGAATAATGCCTTAAATAACACCTCCTTAAATTCATGAAAAATAAAGACAGAAAAATATAATAGAAATAGGGAATAGCATTCCCTGACCTAAGAAAATAATGAAAGGCAGTGTGTCAGGATGATGGATGTTTAGATTTGATTTATGTTAAGAAATGCAGCATACAACTAAAAAAACTCGAGCATATTGGATAAAAAAAATTATCTTAATTTATTAGAATTAAATGAAAATATGACACTCAATAGTAGCAACCCCACTTAGTGGGATAAAGAATTGTTGTTGTTGCTGCTGTGCAAAAGAGTATAAATATTACAATATAGAATCCATATTAGATTATATGGTTTTTTTTCCTAGGAAATTCAAATAAGAAATTTCATGCCTCTTGGGAGCCACTTATAAATTAAGTGTGTATTATTTCTATAAAATGCTAAGAAAATTACTATATTCAATACAAATTTTTTTAATTTTTAAACTCTTACAATAATTACATGTATAAATCAAAATTCTCAAGTCTTAATCTCTATAAATTATTTTCCATACTCCTATTATTAAAGGTTTTTTATTTAGCTTAGACATTTTTGGATTTGAAGTGATGTTCATTTTCAAACATTTATTTTTTATTTATTTAAAGTCAATTTTATGATAACTTCAAATTTGAAGTTCTTAAAATAGAACCAAAAAAAAAAAAATTGATTTAGCTTGTCCCAAGGTTTTAAAAATTTTATTTTTAATTTTTAATTTTTATTAATTATTAAAAATTAAACTACTAGTGTAAATTATTTTATATCTATATATTTAAATTTAATTTAATTTTAGAAGTTTTCAGAATATCTCAATCTCGTATCGCCTTCTTTTTTCCCCAAACTACCCTCGATCGGAAGATCAGGGGTATTTTGGGAATCTAAGCTAAAGTTCGGAATAGAACGTGGATATCCTGAAAGGTGAGGCGAGGGGTGTGGGGACCACCGAGAAATATTCTTCTTCATTTCTGACGGTTGAAGTGTTCTTAAGGTTAATTATGAAATTATTGTTGATATTCAAGTTAGCAGTGTTTTATTAACATATAGTAAAATGAGCAAGCATAATTATTATCGAAAAAAATAGAATAAAATATTCTGATCGAATTTTTAAAATTATTTTTAAGATGAATTAACTACTAATTATTGATATATTGTAGGCATTTACATCTCATTCAAAATCGTTTATGGCTTCAACATAATTTGTTGGGTCTAAAATTTAGAGTGAAGACAAGAGATAGGGTTCTGTGTTATTCATGAGTACATACAACCCAATAAAACATTGCTTCGTGAAAAAAGTGCTAAGATGAGAGATGGATGGTATTTTTTTTTAGGAAGCCTTAAGTAATATATTAATTTCTTATCTTTGGTACGCCAGAGGAATGCAGTTCCTTGGAGGTTTTTTGAATTACATGATTCTTGAGAGGGAGGGAGAGCCTAAGAACTAGGACCTTTTCGAGGAGTCAAAGAAGATCCTCTTCCCTCCCGTGATCTCCGCTTTTTATACATAAGAGAGAAAAACTATGAATTAGTCATCGTAATACATTCAATATTGTGACATTCCTATGATGTCTTGATATAAAGTCAAATAACGCTGACCAATGTCAGGTATTGTTGGTATGATGAGCTTCTCTGGCATTTGATCGAAAGGATTGGATCCTTAGTGTAAGGCAACGTCTTTACTGAGTGATTGATGGATATCTTAACTAGTCATGATTGCTTTCTCGAATTTCCACCCTTGTATAAGTAGGGTAGGTTATCTCAACAAGGAAGATAAAGAGGATTAGATTAGCCGCTTCACCAGGCGGTCTATATTAAGCTATCTCGGCAAGTGAGCTCAATTAACGCTTGTCGGTAATTCCATTACCGACAAATTTAACAACTATTTGCATTAATCAACGGTTAACCAACACACCATAATCGTCACTAAATATCCAAAAATATGTCATGTTTAGTGGTAGCTTGACGAAATTGTCCGAAGAAAAAATGTTGCAGTTCCGTCGGAAAAGTGTCATGATTTTGTCGATAAACTGTCGTGAAATCATCAGTTAACAGTAGAAATTTACTGATAACTTTGTTTGTAGCAAAAGTACAACACTTTACTCAAATTTCTCTTGTTCAATAGACCATCAGAAAAACGCCACTTGTTCAATAAACCATCATAAAGCCGTAGATGAGCCATCGAAAACATGTACCATCAAAAAAATATATATAAAACCCTCTTTCAACTCTACAATCTACACACCTGCAATCTTAATAGATCAATCAAAACACAACACAACACAACAGAGTAATAAAACTAATTAATACACACAGCGCTCTTGCGTGATCTCTTTTCTATCCGGATAAAGTATGATCCACGAACTCGATGTACGAATTTTTCAAGTGTAGCTCCAAGCCTGAGAATAATCAACACATTATAAAGTGCATTCAACTGAATAAATTGTATTTAATTATTGTAATAAATCTACTGTCAGAGTTGTAATAAAATGTGATCAAACCTGAGAATAATCAATACATTTTAAAAGAAATGAACATTTTAGATAGCTCGAACAACGACAACCGCTCTAAAATTCAATGATTTTACTTTTGGCTCGGATGAATAATAGATCGAAATAAATAAACCAAGTTTAAGCCATAAATTTTGGATAAAAAATTAAACTTGAAGTCACAATATTAACAATCTATTGAAGTTGTTAAATTTTATCGAAGTTTTGGATCTAATAATGTTTGTCACCATAACTAAACTTAACTTCGGATGAGTTTTTTTTCTTTTGCATTTCATTTTTCAAGGGGAAAGTCAACCATAAATCTATGTATTTTTGTCTCCACAAACTTTATACACAATTGACTACACATCTGACATATGTACGTAGAAGAACATATTTCATATGATATAAAAGTTTTCACTGTATCCTCCAGTGTGAAGTTTAATTTTCATTGTCATAATGGAAATTCACTTCAAAATCTAGGTTGTCAGGTCCAAAATATAAATTCACCTTGAAATCTAATTTGCATTGTCAAAATGGGAATTGAGGCAATGAAAATAAGATTTTGGTGAATTTACATCTTGAAACTGATAAATTAAATTTCAAAATGAATTTTCATTATGAAAATGAAAATTAGATTTTGCAATGGACGAAACAGTGAATTCTATTTACATCATATGAAATTTCTTTTCTTAAGAAAATTTTTCTATGCATGCAATCAATTGTGTAAGGGGTTGCGGGCAGGAGAATGTTTAGTTCTATAATTCGTTTTACAACTGGAAACAAAATAAGAAACAAATATGTCCATGATGATGTTGGAGTGGCTACAGTTGCATAAAATATTATAAAGAGATGCTTTAATGGATTTAACGATCTTTGACATATCTAACATCAATTTAATGTTAAATGATCCGATCTAAAATTAATTTTCAAAAGATCTTCGATCTAAAATTAATTTTCAAGTGATTGTTATTGTTCGTTTATTAAATCTGAATTTACGTAATTAAGTTATTAGTTGACTTTAACAGATTTATCTCAGAATTTAACAAGCCGTAGGATTTACATATATGATAATGGTGAAAGGTATTCTAAAAAAATTGGGAACTACTATGAAGTAGGGCTACAAAGGGTCCGGATTCAGAAACATTTTATGTACGACTGCCACGTGGTTTGGTGATCGTGCTTGGTACGTACAGTCGTTTTATATAGCAGGCGATAGAGAGCGGCGATAGGGTTGAGTATAAAGGGAAAAATATATTGGAAATGTGGGGAAGATGAGCGGTCAAGATCAATATATATACTTTTGTGCTTAAATTACTTTATATATAAATATATCATAAACGCTATTTATGTATTTCAGGTAATGTTTTATTTTCTGACATTGATTATGCAGCATATAAATGTCTCTTTGGCCAACTTGTACAATTCAAGATAAGCCAGTTTGTACAATTCAAGATAAGCAGTTTAATCTTATATGTGACTCCGATTGTAGGGGTTAACCTGCGGTCTGTGTTTAATGTAAAAAACTCAAACACGGTAGACAGTATTTTCAAAAACTCTCAAATCAAGCGATATTTTAAAAAAAACTATCGTACTTATAAGCTGTCTCAAACGGGTCATCATGTTCTCGAAGCTAAAATTCATATATATTTTATTATTTAATTAAAAATAAAATTTCAGGGAAATCCCAATTTAAAAAAATCATCGCGTTGTTGTTTTTATATTAGCAACATGGGGTCCACACCCAAACCCAATAATTGAAATATAAAAAATATCAAATAATTATTCATAACTTATATTTGAAAATTATTGAATAAAAATATTAATGTATCGTGCTCAACACCAAATTAAAAAAGTGACTGAGATTGACTATAAAAATGAATTCACAGCCAATGAGTCGACTCGATCAAACGCTATGACGCGATATATTTCTCTTAATTTTAATAGTCAATTTAAAATTATATAGACGTTTGACTTTAGTATATTAAAATTGCACATTTACATACATACCACAAAATTATTATCTATTTATATATCTGATGCGCCACTAACAAATTTTCATCATCCAACATGAGTCTCGATGTAATTTTTTGAACAAGAAATTTTCAAACTTCAATTAAGAGCCAGCCAGAGCTCTGATTTCAGCAAACTTATAGTCAAACTGACCGGTTCAATGAAACAGACCTAATGATATGAAAATCAGTCCAATCCAAGTCAAATCAAGCTTGGATCAAATCATTAAACATCTATTGGAGGATTTCTGGAGGCATTTGAAAGGTCAAAAGGATGTAGAACCAAGCTAGTTCATAGTAGAATCGAGCGTCTCGACAAGTCAAATCCAACGAGCCCAAGATTGCTCAATTCCGACATCGTTAAGGCACTCAAACGTCCATCAAACGTCATCTGATCAAAGGAAGCTCTCCGGACCGTTCGATCAAAATGGTTCATATTCCTGCATTAATTGCACTTAAAACACTACAAATAGAGTCTCATTCCTCACATGAAAGGGATGAGGCTTAAGAAAAAACTTAAGCTTTGAGAAGGAGCTCGAGTTCAATATCATTTCTACCATCGTCGATCGCCGTCGACCACCACCGACGACCTTCATAGACTTTCTTCATCCTCCGCTGACCTCTGTCGACCACCGCTGACTAAACGTCATCAGTCGACATTGCAACTTGGAAAGCTAGTAACTCTTTACCGCCTGTGGGACAAGAGGCATTTGTAATCATCAACTTATAATGGATTTTTACAACTGGGACAGACCCCGCGGTTTTTCCCCTTTACGGATTTTCCATGTAAAAACTTATGGCGTTATCACAGCTTGATTCATTTTCATCTAGTGTGTGATGAATCCTCATGCAATGCTAAGACAATAATCAATTTACCGCTGCAAATTTTCTAGCACGCATTAGTTTGGCGTCGTTTGTAGGAAAGTTTCAATCCCACAACTAAAGTACTTACGCGATCTACTACATTGCCACTAGACACAATGTTCTTGACAATGGAGCATCCCGCTCAAACACCCATCGTTCCAGGGAGCACTCACGAAGCCAAGGGTGACATGCTTCTTCATCTTCCCGCCCTGGAAGACACTATCCCGCCAATGAAGGTGTTTTGGGTTCTTCAGTAGAAAATCAAATGCATATAATGGATGAGTCTCAACTAGAGATCCTACAGCTCCTACGCGGGGCTCAACAGTCGCTGCCTACACCATTGGTTGAAATTTCTTTACCATTAACTCCGCGACGTACGAGAAACATACCACTTGGAGGAATTCATGTCGGCCTGCCTCCTCAAGAAGAAACACATCCTCTATCAGGTCGTGATGTTGAACTCCTAGATACAACAAGTTCCACTCATCAATCTCGTGCAACTCACCCTACATCGCCACATCTTCCTGCCATTCCAAATAATGTCATACGTAATGAACTACGACGTCTCGTCCGGGAAGAGTTCCCCTTAGAGAAAAAGGATTGTTTCTACGCTCACCGTAAAATCCATGAATCTTCTAGCTTAGTGAATGCGGTCCTCCAACAGCCCATCCCAACATGCTTTAAGCTTCCGAGCATCGATACATATGAAGGGACAACCGACCCTTACGAGCATATTGATCATTATCGAACTATCATGCACATTCAGCGTGCCTCCTAGGCGCTTTTGTGTCAAGTGTTTCCGGATACTCTTAAAGAACAAGCTCGAACTTGGTTCTACTCTCTATTAGGGGGCACTATAAACACCTTTAACGAGCTTGTCAAACTATTCACGGAGCAGTTCATTGCAAATCGAAGGATCATCAATGATTCATCCCATCTCTCAGGAATTCATCAAAGTGAAGGAGAGTCACTCAAAGACTGCTTCCACAAGTTTTTATTGAAGCCCGTCAAATTCTAGGAGTAGATCCAGAATTACTTATGGGGGTTTTTCCTTGGGGGGCTTCGCTCAGAACCCTTCTACTCATCACTGATGCGAGAGACAATTCGTTCTTATGCTGACATTGTCCACCGTGTTGAGACCCAAATCACTGCAGATAAGGCCATCAATGCACATAAGGAACAATTTGAGAAATTTGGGGGAAAGAGCAAAGGCAACATTGAAGATAATAATCAATCTTCGCAACAGAGAAACTCTAAACAACAGAGGAATCACGACATCCTTTCTCAATCTGCAGGCCAACAAATTGAATATCGGCTCAAGAAAGAGTATACACCACTCAACACATCAAGTGCTAACATCTTAATGACTATCAAAGATGAGCAAGTTGTTAAGTGGCCTCACGCCCTAAAACCTAACTCAGGGAATCAAGAACAATTCTGTCATTTTCATTGAAGTCTTTTTCACTCCACTGAAGCGTGTAAGAAGATCAAGGAAGAGATTGAAAGGTTAATTAAAAAGGGATATCTTGGTCGATTTGTACAAAACAAACCAGCTGGTATCAATAATGCTCCTACTGGGGGGAAAATACACCAAGGCAGCAACATGGGGGTCAACCAGTCGTAGGAGAAATTCAAACAATTGCTGGAGGCCCATCGCTGATTGATCAAGTCCTTGTCACTGTACCTGGTAAACCAATGCAGAAGAAATTACACCTCGAGCCTATAACTTTTGATGATTCCGATTTGGAAGGAGTTCGAGTCCCCCACCAAGATCCTCTTGTTATTAGCGCAGGAATTGGTGAGCCCTGTTATAACGTAAAGAGGATCTTGATCGACAATTGGAGCTCTGTCGATGTATTGTTCTATTTAACTTTCCTAAGTTTGGGATTAATAAGAGAAAGACTTCAAGATGCATCTGGACCATTATATGGTTTTGATTATCGGTCAGTGAGTGTCGAGGGAACAATAAATCTCATTATTGTCTTGGGAGATTTTCCTCGACATATAACTCACTTAGTTCAGTTCATCGTTGTTAAATTAGAGTCGGCATATAATGCTATCTTTGGGAGACCATTGCAATCAATCTTTAGCGTTGTGACTTCTATAACACACTTGAAGATCAAGTTTCCAACCCCAGCAGGGATCCGCGTCGTGCGAGGTGATCAACATATAACACAATCATGTTACCTCAGACAAGCTCAGCCACGCCCGTCAATGACACTTAGTATTGAAAACTTTGATCTTCGAGATGAAGATGTATCTCAACGGGCTTCTCCCGTGGAAAACTTGGTTCAAATCCCACTCTCTGATGAACATCCCTCGAGAACAGTGCAGCTTGGTTCCCTACTCTTTGATGAGAAATGGTCGGAGTATGTAAATCTTCTCCGAAGGAACCAAAACATTTTTGCATGGACTCCGACCGACATGTCTGAAGTTGACCCAAAAATAGTCATGCACTCTTTAAAGGTAGACCCGACCTTTAAACTGTTCATCCAGAAGAAGCGCAATTTTGCCTCAGACTGCTTACAAGCTATTGAACAAGAAGACAAGCTTCTTGAAGCAAAGTTCATACGAGAAGTACATCATCCTGCATGGTAGTCGTTATTGTCATGATAAAAAAAATTAATAGTTCATGGAGAATGTGTGTCGACTATACAGACCTCAACAAAGCTTGTTCGAAGGATAGTTTTCCCCTCCCGCGCATAAATCAACTCGTCGATGCCATGTCTGGACATCAAATGTTAAGTTTTATGGATGCATACTCAGGATACAATCAAATAAAGATGAACTCAATGGACGAGGAGGCCACATCTTTTCAAACAAATAGAGGTTTATATTGTTATCAGGTTATGTTATTTGGGTTAAAAAATGCTGATGCAACTTATCAACGACTCATGAACAAGGTCTTCAAAAACCTTCTTGAGCATCAATGGAGGTTTATGTTGATGACATGTTAGTTAAAAACTTGGAAGCATCCCAACACATTTCTCATTTAGAGGAGTGTTTCCAACTCCTTCGTTAGTATGACTTACGACTTAACGAGACTAAATGTGCTTTCGGGGTCACATCAAGGAAGTTTCTAGGATTCATGGTTACCTATCGTGGGATTGAAGCAAACCTAGAAAAAATCAAGGAGTTGAAAGATATGGTGCCTCCAAGGAACATCAAGGTTGTGCAATGATTGAATGGTCGTATAGTCGCCCTATCCCGGTTCTTAACTCGTTCTGGAGATAAGTATCTTGCATTCTTCAAAATATTAAGAGGAGCACGGAACACTGATTTTCAATGGACAGATCACTGTCAGATCACTTTCGAGCAACTTAAGGGATATCTGGCTTCACCGCCCCTTCTCTCAAAACCCATCCAAGGGGGAATGTTATTTATCTATTTGGCTATTTCACCTCATGCAATAAGTTTTGTCCTAGTCATAATAGAAAACACAATCGAGAAATCAGTATATTACGTCAGAAGCATCAGGAAGATTAGTTAAATAGTCAGAGAATTGAGAGAATTTGACATCCAATACTTACCACGACCAAACATCAAGTCACAGGTGTTGGCCGACTTTGTAGTAGAGTGTATAGTGTCTACCTCTGATGAACCACCCTCTTCTCTTCCACATTCACCTCAGTGGATACTATAGTACACAAAGCATCTGGAAACTCAGGAGCTGATGCATGAATAATACTCATCTCCCCAAAGAAAGACATTTTGGAGTACGGACTTCGTTTGAAATTCTCAGCCACCAATAATGTCGTTGAATATGAAGCACTTGTTGTCGGATTAAAGCTTGTCATCAACTGTGAAGTACGAAACATGTTTATCTACACTAATTCTCAACTCGTTGCATCCCAAGTAGAAGGAGAATTTGACGCCCATAACTCGCAATTGGTGCAGTATCTCAGTCTGGTAAAAACACTTCTCACCCAAATTGAAACATGTCGACTCATTCATGTACTTCGGAAGCATAATACCTGAGCTGATGCCCTCTCCAAGCTTGCAACTTCAACAACCGGAGATCTCTATAAAAGAAGGTATATTGAGGAGATACATTTTCCTAGCATTCATGGCTCATGGGAGATACTGTCTATAGATGAACCAAGGGAGTCATCTTAGATAGATCCCATCATCTCCTTCCTCTGAGACGGAACACTGCCAGATGATGCTACTACATTAATTCGCATCTGATGCATGGATGCCAACTTCATCCTTATAGGGGATGAACTGTATAAGAAGGCATTTGTAGGTCCATATTTCAAGTGTCTTCCTCCATCTGAAGCTGATTATGCTATACGAGAAGTTCATTCCGGAATATGTGGGGAGTATCTTGGTGGTAGGGCACTTGCTCTTAAAATAATAAGGCAAGGCTTTTACTAGCCCACGATCAAGCAAGATGCATTAGAGTTTGTGAAAAAAATATAAGAATTGTCAACTACACTCTAATCTTACACATGCATCGCCAGTAGAACTCACATTTTTTCTAAGTCCTTGGCCTTTTGCCCAATGGGGGTAAATATCATGGGGTCATTTCCGATAGCTACTGGACAACGAAAACTCATCATCTCAGCTGTTAACTACTTCACCAAATAGGTAGGTGGAGCATAGCCTTTAGCCCAAATAACTGAGGCAAATGTAAAACAGTTTGTTTAGAAAAAAACATCATCTGTCGCTTTGGGCTTCCTGCGAAGATTATCACTGTTAATGAGACTCAATTCACTGGAAGGGTTTTCACATCATTCTGCAAGGATCTTCATATTTAGTTGGTGCACACTGCTCCAAACAAATGGACAAATAGAGGTGATGAAACGTGCTGTGCTCAAAGGATTGAAAACTCGACTTGAGAAGGCTGGGGGGTAATGGGTAAAAGAGCTGCACCACGTCCTTTGGGCCTATCGCATAACTGCGTGTACTCCAACTGGAGAAACTCTATATAACTTGTGTTTTAGCATTGAGGCGGTTATCCCGGTTGATATCGGAGCTCCAAACCTACGAGTTAAGACTTTCAACTCAGATAGCAACGAGGAAAAGCTCTGACAACATTTGGATCTCCTCCCAGAAACACGTGATCTAACCCATCTTAGAGTTGCTTCCTACCACAAAGAGTTGGTTGCCACGTCAATCGAAGAGTCAAGCCTCAACCTATCTCCGTCAGTGACCTGGTCTTGCGTAGTATTGAAGCCGCCGGTCATGGTCCCCAACGCAACAATCTTTCACCTCTCTGGGAAGGCTCATATATCGTGACTGTCATGATTAAGCCTGAAACCTTCAAGCTTAAGTGTTCAGATGGGAAAATCTTGCCTCAGACTTGGAATGCAGAAAATATTCGCAAGTACTACCAGTAATACCCCAGTCGTGTAGTCCACATATGTTATTACATCGCAACTCATGCATAATCAATGTATCTGAAATATTTTTCACTTACTTTTCTATATATAAAGGAAATCTTTAGAAAGTATAATGGCTCATCCTCGAGTCACTTCATGCTCTCGACCTGAGAAATACACAACTTCGATTGTATCTTATTCAGAGAACGATCAATCCCAGGGGGATTCGATCTAACATTTTCTATATGGGTTAACATCACCGAGTTTTTACTCTGGTAAACAACCCTGGATAGGTTAACAGTCTATGATAGGCTACACCTGACCTCTTCCACACATGTTTTTAAACGAGCAATGCTCCAACAAAGAACCTCGGATTGGTTAATAAGTCCTCGGTGGACTTTTGTTGGCTCCTCCTATGCAGGTTAACATCATCAAGTAAAACTCTGATAAATAAACTTAACCAAGTCAAATGTTGTTGATGATTTATCCCCACGGTAACCTTCTGGCATACTAGATCTTCTAAATGATATATTATACCACAGTGACATGAAATAAAATAAGTTTTAATTTTATCACTAAAAAGTTACTTGGGGGGCAAAAATCTAACAAAATAAGTTGATCGGCATGCATCACTAATACAACATCATTTTGACAAAGTTTGGAAACAAAAAAAACATCTGTGTAGTTAGAGCAACATGACAAAAGCAAATACGCTACAAACATTCAAAGGAAGAGTAAAACACTAATTGACGTCAACTTTCTACTTCGCCATTTTATTGTCATTGAAGAACACCTTATTTAGTTCACTCTCGATGTCATCACCATCAAAATCTGAGGAAGGGTCCTATGAAGCCTTGCTTGGAGTGAGCCCCTCAACAACAATCCCGGTTAGACGTTGTGCCGCTCAATTCCCCTTCAAGAAATCCCAGATGAATCCTTCTTCGGTGAACCAATTTTGTTGTTCATTTACCTCAATATCAAGTATATGATCACTAGCTTCTTAAGCATGGTCTCGAATGATAGTTTTGAACTTAAGCTATTTAATGAAGTTTTTGACCGCTTTACGCTTAACTCCTGAAACATCGACATCTTTTGCGGACCTCAAAAGTCGGATCTCTTCTTCTTAGGCTAACACTGTCGACTTAAGGGATTTCACACTCTTATTACTTTCACGAAGGCTGACTCGTGCTTCCACCAACCTCTCCCGTGTTTTCTCCAGATCCTAAAGCTGCAACGAGAGGGAGGTTGTCATTGTTGAAAGCTTTGTCCTACACTCTGTCAACTGTGATTCCAGAGGCGTAATTTTTTCGACCCCAGATTCATATCGACGCTTGTACTCGCCTTGAAAATATTTGATCTTAACGAACTCAAAATTTCAGTTTCTCAATGTAAGTCCTAGCCCCTGTTGGTTTTCCACCATCTTATCCACCTAGAAGAAAAGAGAATTATGGGTTAGAGTAATGAAATAATTATATAGTAGCAGAAAATAAGAGAAACTTACAAAACTCTCGGCTTCTAGGAGCCCAGTACAATCACGAGACAAGATATTTTCAGGAACGTGAATAGTTGAAGGGCTTGACAAAGACTCCTGTGATGTTTCAACCTTCTTTTGTTTCTGAGGCAGAACTTCACATTCACTACTTGTCGGGAGCCACTTTGAGGATTCTGCGAGGGCTAGCTCGGAAGGACTCTTCTTAGATTTCTTTAGCGCTACAACTATTGACCGTTCGGGGTGGAAAAAAGCTTGACCTTAAACAATGTTTCCTCCTTCATAAATTCATGAATATCTTGTATCTCAAACAATAGTTCTTTCATGTCAGGAAATCCAAACATCCGTTATATTCGCTCTTCGGTAATCTGAAGAGAGACAGACAATTGTTAAAGCCTTCATTGTCTCTCGCGGAGCCCCCAATCATTTTTTACAAAGAAGAATTTTACGGACCATTGTCTCATTGATTCCTTTAGACGAAAATCCAATGTCTTATACTTAAACAACGCATGATCATGTGTATCAGTAAAGAACCCATACAGTCGTGCCAAAATTACTGGTGTTAACTTTAATCCACGACTCCTGAAGAAAATTGTCAACCCAATAATGACCGTCACCACTCGACAAGATAACTGAGCAACGTAAACCCGAACGTCTTCATAATTTCAATAAACTTGGGTGCCGGAGAAAATCGTAGGACAACTTTCAAGGCAGCCTCATAAATAGTAATATACCCAGAATGTGGAGCATATGCTGGATCAGTTGAAATCGATAACTTCACTACCATATCGTTCGGGAACAAATACTTCTTTCGAAAAAAGATCAATTTGCTCTCTGTCACAGTTGGCATCGCATCCTCCGATTTCTGACTTTTCCTCTGGTTCTCAGCAGAATGAGGTTTTCCAGCTGTCGTCATTTCAGTGACGTTTTGCAGCGACTCTGCACCGCAACACTTTGTCGCAACGCTTTGCCGCAACTTTTCTCTGCAACACTTTGCTTCTCCGCAACGTAACACTTCGCTGCAACTCTTCACCGCAACGTTCCACCTCGCCGCAACTCTCCCCTGCAACTCTTTGTTTTGCCTCAACTCTTCGCTCAGCCACATCTATTCTCCACCGCAACTATTCACCGCAACGCCGGATAATTTTATTCTCCTCCTCACTTGTGATTTTTCCCCTCATCCAATACCTCTATTTATAGGCTCCAAAAGAAGTTTAATCATTATATGCATATTATAAAATAATAATAATAATAATAATAATAAAATTTTTCATTTTACATTCCTTCAGTTTTTAGTTTTTCAAATTCTTTCTTTATTCTTGAAATTAATTAAAATTAAAACAACCGATAATTAAAATAAATTAAAAAAATTCTTCACATTCTAAAAATGTGCATTTAAATTTCTGTTTTTATTTAATTCATGTTGCTTAAGAGCTCATTCAGCTCTCTGAATTCAATTTAATTAATTAATTAATTAATTTTGGTTGTTTTTAGCTCTCTGTGGCCCTTCGAATTCCTCTTCCGCGGTCTGAATTCTTCCGTTTCAACTCCCGGATTCCTCTAATTCGGATCCAATCCGGCCCCGCGTTGATTCAACTCCCGAATTCCCCGGATTCCTCCAATTCGGATCCAGGCCCGCGTCGCTTCAACTCCCGGATTTCCTCCAATTTGGCCCGCGTCTGCTTCAACTCCCACAGTCCAGATTCAGGGGCCCACTTCAGCTCCTGCCGGGTCTCAGACGGGTGGCCTCCTGCCTCGTTGTGACCCATGAGTCCAGTTCTCTAACTTTCAGGTCTCGGCCCGGCTTACAGACCAGGTAAAAATGCACTTACCAGCTGAGCTAGGCTTAAGTAACTTATATATTATGGATAAATTAATGCTTATTTAATTAATGGTAGCAATAAAGTATATATATCTAAATTTTTTATGTGCTCTATGAAAAGTTTATGGATCTTAAAATTTTCGGACGAAAAAAAAATGTTTCGCCCAAAAATAGAGGGGCAATTGATACGTCACAAATAAATTTTCATCATCCAACATGAATCTCGAGATAATTTTTTGAACAAGAAACATTCAAACTTCGATTAAGAATCAGTCAGAGCTCTGATTTCAGCAAACTTATAATCAAATTGATCGGCTCGATGAGACGGACCTAATGATGTGAAAATCAGTCCAATCCAAATCAAATCAAGCCTGTATCAAATCATTAAACCTCTATTGGAGGATTTTCGGAGGCATTTGAAAGGTCAAACGAATGTCGAATCTAGCGAGTTTATAGTCGAATCGAGCGTCTTGATAAGACAAATCCAACGAGCCTAAGATTGCTCAATTCTGACATCGTTAAGAACTCAAATGTCCATCAAACGTCATCTGATCAAGGAAAGCTCTCCGGACCGTCCGATCAAAATGGTTCATATTCCTGTATTAATTGTACCCTAAACACTATAAATAGAGGCTCACCCCTCACATGAAATGGAGGAGGGTTAAGAGAAAACTTGAAGCTTTGAGGAGGAGCTCAAGTTCAAGATCATTTCTGTCATCATCGATCGCCGCCGACCACCACTGACCGTCGACCACCACCACCGGCCTTCATCGACTTTCGTCATCCTCCGCTGACCTCTGTCAACCACAGCTAACTATACATCATCAATCGACGTTGTAACTTGAAAAGCTAGTAACCCTTTCCCGCCTGTGGGACAATGAACATTTGTAATCATCAACTCATAGTGAATTTTTACAATTGGGTCAGACCCCGTGGTTTTTCCCCTTTACGGGTTTTCCATGTAAAAACTTCTGGTGTTATCACAGCTTGATTCATTTTCATCTGAGTGTGTGTTGAATCCTCGTGCAATGCTAAGACGATAAACCATTACTCTACCGCCGCGAATTTTCTAGAACGCATCAATATCTAACATCTAAAATATTTTTTTTAAAATTAAAAAAACACTCAACTGTCCCATATCAAGTTCAAATACGCATGAGAATTGTGCGGTATATATGTAAATATTTCTAAGAAAATGCAATAGACAATAATTTCTATGCTTAAAAATTCTTCATTGAAGCTATAATAATAATTTGCATTATATGAATTTTCAAGTTTAAAAATCTTATCATATATTTTTAAGAGATCCATTTATAAATTATAAGCTATTTTTATGAACACCTGCGCAGAACTGAACGATATGCATATTAAATCGTAACTCCTCTGTGGTCCCGCTCCTTACGAATCAGAACATTCACCATTCACTTTCCGATGAAGCGAATTTCTAGAAATACCCCTGCATCAGTGTTTCTCTGACGAACATGTCCCAACAGCTGGTAGTTCCGATGTATTAACATACGGGGCTGTCAAAAAAAGCCNTGCTGCATATCTTCCCCATGGTCTTCTTCTAACTCCTAGAAACCTTCCTGGTTCTGCTGGTTTTCTTCTGCCCTTTTTCTCTGTTGGAGAGGAAGCTGTTGTTGTTGAGGATTGGGATGGTGGAGAATTGGAGAAGTTCATCATGTGAGGATTCTGTTCTTCTTGGGGTATGATTGCTTGGTTTCTTTGGGAGGACATTGGTGAAGGTTGGAGATGGATTATTGAGTTAATTAGGTGTGGTTAGAGAGGAATGTGGTGGTTAGGGAGAAGAGAGGAATGGAGAGTTTAAATAGAAGGATCTTCATGTGAGTTTAGTTTAAAAATCACTTTTGACTAATAGTTTCTTGGGCAGTGTTTTATGTTAACGCTGACAAGATATAATGAAGAATAAAAAGCAACAAAAATAATACATTTTTTTATATATTAATTACTCTAGTGGCAATTACATACATAGTGATTGAAAGATTGCTATTTTGAAATTTAGAACTCTCTTTCATTCATTTTGGAGATTCTCACTAAAGTATTGAAAAATAAGGCAAAATTGTAACTCATAGTGTTCATTTTTCACAAAATTTTAATGGTTTGATTGTGTCATGCATAAATGCACCGACTCAGATAGTTTAAAAAAAAAAAAAAACACATTATTGTTGGTTTTGTAAATAGCAATGATTCAAGGTGCTCTATGTGCAAATTAATTACTCTATTGACTTTCTTGTTTGATTTAAAATTCATTTATACACACACACACACACACACACACACACACGTGTGCCACATATTCAGATCATTTGGTTGAGCATCTGTTTATCAGTTGTGAGTCTCATCTGATCTGAGGTTTGATTCTCTCTAAGTGTAGGATGTGATACTCAAATTATTAGGCTTATGAGGGGTGGCCTGAGCTCTTATCACAGCCTCCTCCGGCCATTTCCTTAAAAGAGATATATATATATATATATATATATATCTATACAATGGAACTCGTACAATGGAGAGATAAATTATAACCATACAGATGCATAGGGAAACATATATATATACATATATATATCGCCAACTTGCAACGTACTATTACATTATAGAATATAATTTAAGATGATAAAATGAAATCATCATAATGTTGCCCCTAAGAAAATTTTTTAAAATCAAAATATTTTCCTATTGCCATGCTTTAGTCAACTAGTGNATTTTAATTTCATATTTCCTGTTTTTTGAAGGCTTTCATCGATAACAAATCCTTCTAAATATTGATAGTTTAAGTTTATCCTTAAGGTTCTTTTTATGTATTGTTATATCCAGAAACCACGAACCTAAAAGAAAATTGATATCAATTTGAACAATCATCATAGGAATTAGGGCTGTCAAAAAAGTTCGTTGTTCGCAAACAGTTCGTGTTCGATTCGTCAATGAGTTCGTGTTCGATTCGTTCGATAGGTAAACGAGACGAACCTAAACAATTTTTTTTCGTTCGGTTAGTTAAACGAACCAAACACGAACAATGATGCGTTCGTTCATGTTCNTTCGTAACCGTGTTTTGAGAAGTGTGAGGAGATGATTATCAAAGATTATGTTGACAAAACTGCTACTTATTCCCCCAATGCGACCAACCGAACCATGCGAATGCACCGCGGTCTGTAAGCTCCGAAACGCCGTGCCATGCATTTCAAGGCCTTTGCAGCTAGGGCCGTCAAAAAAGCTCGTTGTTCGCGAACAATTTGTGTTTGGTTCGTCAATGAGTTTGTGTTCGATTCGTTCGATAAGTAAATGAGACGAACGTGAACAAATTTTTTTCGTTCAGTTACTTAAACGAACTAAACACGAACAANAATTTTAAACGAACCGAACACGAACACAAGCTTTGTTCGTTCGTGTTCGGTTCGTTTACACCCCTATTAACATAACACCTAAAATTTATTTTTTGCCTTTAAACTACTAAACTATATGTTAAAAATTTAGGACTGGAATGATATATACATAAAATTAAAATTAAGGTGATTGATATTTTAATAGATAAGAATTGTGTGTAATTCTAAAATTAATTTATAAAATTATTAATTCAAATATTTTGATGACATGTGAGAGATAAATGTTGAAGCCAAGCACAGTGAGATATATGGAAGTTCAAAGCCCAACGAAAATTTCATAAAATAATTGTTCAATTAAAAGCTTAAGAAGTCAAATTTATCCCGAAGAAGTGCTGAGAATCATCGAGTTTGATCCAATATTTATTCAGGGCAGCATAGAACACGTTAATTTGGTGCTAGTATGATCAAAGCTATTTGAACCGAATTTGATGGTCATGACGGGCCAAATGTCACAAAATCAAATACAAAGAGCCGTCAGTTAACATGCATGAAGCAAAATATCCAACCGACTGAACCAAAAAGGACAACCGAATAAGTAGACAAATGGCTCGCCTTCTTAGGAGCAAGCAAAAGGATGATACTACAGAAAGGATTTGACTTTAGCAACAGGCTAACAATAACATTGATGGTAACCATGACCGATCGGTAATAAATAATCTCAAATACATTATCAACATTTCACAAAGTAACTTTTTTTTACTATAAATAGGATAATGACAACATGCAAATGAGACTTTTTTGGGAAAGCATGAGAAATATTAATATTATCCTCGAGAGACTCCTGTCTTTACATATTTATATTTTTCTCTCTCTCTCCTTATGTTATATTTCTTGGATGTGATTAACAGAGAGTTTTGGGTTAAACAGTGCTAATGACTCGATGCAATGATGATTTAACTCCTAATTACGGGATAAAATGATATAAATCAAAATTATGATATGATTAATCCATCTCAAAAAACAATGTAAGAATATAACATTGCGATAAATTTTTATTGACGTTGGTGATCCTATGAGAGCAAAAATATTTTGGAAGATTAACATGCACGCCACTCATTTCTCATGTATTTATATATCTAACGCTTAAAAACTTCAATTTTTAGTATTCATACAATGTGGCCCTTTGGTATATGGAAATGTATTCATTATAGCATTGGAATATATAATGAAATAAGTTTCTTTCTAACACAAACATTTACATAGCTATTACAATAAGAAATAATGGTAGAGGGCTGGTCGTAGCATGCATATAATTAATAATACAATGCTTATATAATCAATGATACAACTTGCACTTCAATAAAACTTGTAAGAGCGTGCTTATGCTTCTTCAACTCCATCCTTTGGATTGGCTCAAATAATTAGTGGGGTTTTTGCCCAATTAATGATGTAGATAATAAAAATCATACAAATGTGTGTCCGTACAAAATATGCCTAATTATTTGCTAATTATAATGCATTCCTTCAATCATATGCTTCTTTAATGCGTTGAAGTTGATGTTCAATATTCACTTAAGAGGATTCATGATTGAAATGTGTTATTTAAGTGTCCTATGAGGAAGTGAAGGCATGTTTGTGAGAGCTTTTGGTATTCAAAGTATATCAACATTAATAACACTTGAATGCGCAGTGTGGTGTGTATTATGGAATTTTCTTGAGCAAATTTTGAGCACAATACTTGTTTAATGAGTGCTTCACTCTATTTAGTTTTATTTTCTTTATCCCTTTTTTTTTTGTCACTAAATAAATTTATTTGATGCCTTAACTTTGTCCCATTTTTTCTTATTTTCCTCTTCTTCTTAATGAATATGTTAGATCCCATATTAGATAACGTTGATTGATCTTTATACCTGATTGCTCCCTGTCTTAGAAAATGTTGTTCATTTTTGTAAAGAGTTAATATGTTAGTGTAATGTACACTCAATTCATATGTCAGTGAATGTGTTCATGCAATGTATTTTAATGTATATAAATGTCATCAAACCTTATCGAGAAAGGATTTATAACAATTATAAAACATAACGACAAGTTCCTATGTTTTTTCCTAATAGACCGAAAAACTTGAGAGCTTCTCGCATGGTTTCCAATATTTATCAATGTTAATAATACTTTAATATTGAATATCATATATATATGAAAATTTCATAAATATGTTTTGAAGATAATGTGTGTGATGTTAGATTTTCTTTTTATATGTACTTTATTTTTCCATACATCACAATTGATTGCTTGTTAAAAGAAAAATTTCACTAGGACTAAATATTTATCTCTTCCTTCTTATTTTCTTCTTTTTTTTTGTTTCAGTAAAGTGGGGACATCTCAGGTTAGAGAATGTATGTTATTCATTCAGCTATTTTCCACCTTTTATAGTCCTTCCCTCACTTTTGTAAGGATAATGATCGATATGGTCTCCCAACATCTGTCAACATTCAACTCATGTCGCTTGTCATTTTACTCTGGAAACATTATAAACCAAAGCGAGCATTCCCTTACGGCATTATCACCCTTCATCATTCTCAACCAACATTTTATGAGACCATTATACTCCATCATCTTCATTTATTAGAGAAGACAAATCTTTACAACTTTAAACCCAAAATTATGGATATGTTCTAGACTGTTAAGTTATCATATTTTTTTATATAATTTTCATATAAATAGTCTTTCAGTTTTATGTGTATAAAATTCTCCTATTTTCATCCATGTATATACACGCTATGGCATAAATCTTAATAAAAACCAATTCATATTTTATAACACATACAAAAATCTTCTTTTTAAGACCAAGTAATTGTACAATAACAAGCATAAATAAAAAAAAAATAATTTAAGTTTAATTATCCTAATAAATTATTATAATTACTTTCATAACAATATTTTAACTCATTTATTTACTAGATTCAAAATTTAATATCCAAATAGTTATGAAATATAAATTCAATTTTACGATAATATGTTTTTAACAATATGATCATTAATTTAAGAATTGCTCGAGGCGAGTATTTATTATCTTAGTTTTTTGGCTTGCATTTATACTTCAAATTGACTATCATTATCTTATTATTTTTAGAAAAAATTTCTAGTGAAATTGCTTTTAACAATTAAATATATTATATTGCAATAGTTGTAGGAAGGATTTTATTTTTTTTTTTTTTTTAAANCAATAGTTGTAGGAAGGATTTTTTTTTTTTTTTTTTTTTTAAATATGGCCATAACAACTTTTAAAAATGCTTCAACCATACAAAAAAAAAACTAATTTATTATAAGTATAGCCAACATGCCCGGTCAATTCTATCCCATTTTATGGTCCATTTGATAGTTATGTGGTGGCATGTGAAAGCATGTGGAGAAGAGGAGTTCCTAGGGAACTCATGTGCTCGAGTTAAGTCCGACCAATGCTCGAAATTAATAAGAGGTTGTTCGGTTGTCTTTAGTAAAAGTTTTGGTGAAATAAAACTCACAAATTAGTCCAAAATGATGAATTCTTACTCGAGCTGATTACAAATTACATTGTATAGACTCTAATTATTGTCGCTCGTGACCACTATTTTCTTGATGTTTTTTATTATTTTTTGTTCATTGGGCAGCGCACGGGCATTGGACCTCAATCACTTTTGTCGACAATCGCCTCTTGTTATCGAGTCCCGCCTATTGTCGCGGCTAGTGCAACGGCTTGCTAGTACAGTTGATCTGCATTATTGCTTGCCATCCTGCTGCAATTGTTATTGGCTGTGGCCTAACAACATGGGTTTTATATTGACTACATTTTATTTTAAATAACACACATTTAAATAATTTTAAAATATTTCAATTATATATATTTTTTACTTTGATTCTCTTGGTATATCAAATCAATTAAGGCTTCCCGGAAAGAAAAGTGGAATTTAAAAGGGTATGTTTAGGAAACTTTTTTTATGTTTTTATTTGAAATAAAAAGCATTTTGCAATTTGATTAAATAACCATTATTTTTAAAAATATTCAAAATAATTTAAAATTATTTTGAGTATTCTTAAAAATTTATTAATTTNATAATAAATAAATAAGCAATCTTTTGATCCGCAATCGGGAATATGAATCACACCGATTAGGAGTGAAAAATACTTGAAAATCATTTAAAACTTGTGAAAAAGAGAAGCCATTTGCTTGTCGAGGGTTGCATTAGGGGGAGTTGTGGCTTTTGCTTTGCAAGCATATTACATGATGCTCATTTCATTATTCTGTTTACATTTTATTCCTAAACATTTCGTAAATCTAATTTTCATAACCAAATGGACTAAAAACTCCTATATCTTGTGCACGAGCAAGTCTTGAGATTGTATTTTCATCTTGCACAGAGATTGTGGATGGAGAAACAGTTATAGCCAGTCTCCTGCTTGCATGGATCCATGTGTAGTTTGCTTGGAAGGAAGATGCACAGTATATGCAGAAGGTATAAACTTTTGATGCACTGATAATACTTTTTTTATAACTTATTTTTAGTGTTCCTTAAAAGGTGATAGAGAATCTTGTATATCGAGAAATTTACATGCATACCATATAATTCTATGCATTTACATATCTAACACCTAAAGTTTGATATTTACATTTATAGAACTTTGTTGTCATAAATCTATGCATGACAGGTTGTATTTCATTTTTTTTCTAAAAAATAATATTTGTGATATTTTTTATGCGATGCTAAAGCATTCAGAGCTATGCATGTAAATATGAATGTTTAGGTGTTAGATATGAAAGTGCATAATAATTGTATGGTATATATATAAATACCCCCTTTATATTTTTGAGCCTCTTATCTGCAACTTCTTTCTCATGCAAACAAAATTCTGCCAGTAAACTGCATTATTTGTTGTTTTCTTTTCAAGTTTCATGAAATGAATTAAGTTANTTTTTTTTTTTTCATACAAGCACGTTTTTTTCTTTTATTGAAGAAAATAGTTGCTTTATAAAATCACATACTCGCGCTTTTAGATTAGTTTTTTTATTCGGGGAACTAATTTTGGAGTTGGAATAACTCGTCTAGTGGAGCAGTGGGCATTGCTATGCACAGTTTTTGCACAAGTATACAATCAAGCTGGGTTTACATGCTTTCCATACAGGAATCTAATGGGATGAATCAGAGTTCATAGGAAGCCACTTAAATGCCATAAAACAAGAGAATTCCTGCCTTGTTATACCGAATTTTCGTTAAGTCTATTGAATTGTATCAGTATTGATTTGAACAAGAAACTATGGTTCTTTGATAACAGTGCTGCACGAGCTTACAGTCATACATTAGGCGACAATGCTTTTGTTCTGGAGGGTGTGAGCATGCCTTTTGGCTGATGAAGTAGAAGTAGGGTTGACGACATGAAGCATTATGTTTCGGAAAAATGCATTTGTCAAATATTAGATTTTTAATGCAAATAAAATATTAGATTTTTCATTGAAAGTTTTAATGAAATGCAGTTTAATATCACAATAACAGAGCTGAAATGCTATTTTCTTAATGGAAAAAAGCAAAACTTATATTTCATGTTTAGACAGATATTCATTCACATGCTATATAACATTACTATTACTGTGATGCTTTACATCTAATGCTGTCCTTCGTTTTGTAAGATTCAAATTCCTTGCCTGCGTTTTGCTGTTTCCTCCTTTGTTTCGACAAGCTTTTTTTTTTAAATTATGTAAATGATAATTTTATTAGCTCACAATTAGCACAGAGTCAAATTAGAAAAAAAGGATTCATGTAGTTGACCCCACTTAGGGGGATAAAGGCTTGTTGTTATTGTTGTCAATTAGCACAGAATCTAAGAAAGGCGATGCTATTGACTAACATTTTCTTTCATCTTAGAAAAAAAGGTACGAGCATATATTGCAGAAAAGAAACATATATACAGGTTTAGCAGGATGTTTCTATTTATTACACCGGGATGCAATAAATTTTCTCATTTCCTCCTTGCAAGTGTTGTGGTCTCTGCGTTTTTAACTTGCCTAACAAGGTGTTAAAACTCAGAATAATGTAGTGGAATACACACCTTTTCATTAATATGAATGAGGTTATAAGTAACCCTTACAATAATCTTGTAAAAGGAACAATAATAAAAGGTAAATGATATGAAAGGAAGGGTATAACACTTAATATCTCTAATAATTAATTCGCATTAGTTATTAGGAGATATAGGAAATAACGTAAAATAGGGAAATAAATATCTCATTAATTCTAAGGAAATAATTTATTTAATTCCTATCATAACTCTAATTCTAAGGAAATAATTTATTCATAAGAATAAATTATTTCCTATCATAACTCGTAACACTCCCCCTCAAGTTTGGAATGTATGTTAATAATTCCTAACTTGCTGAGTAGTATCGAGAACTGAGAAGAGTTTAGTGGTTTTGTGGAAACGTCTGCTGGCTGTTCTAAAGTAGACACATGAGTCAACTTTATTATTCTTTTTTGAACTTTCTCCCGTATGAGATGACAATCAATCTCGATGTGCTTTGTTCGCTCATGGTATACCGGGTTCGAGGCGTTGTGAAGTGCTGCTTGGTTATCACAAAACAAATTGGCAGGATGTGAATGCATGATCCCCAAATCTTGCAGAATTGTTCTTAGTCAAATAATCTCGCAGCAGGTAGTGGCCATGGACCGATATTCAGCTTCTGCACTAGAGCGTGATACTGTGGTTTGTTTCTTGGTTTTCCAAGAAATTAATGAACTCCCAAGGAAGATACAATACCCAGTAACTGATCTTCGAGTGTCACGACACCTAGCCCAATCTACATCATAAAAGACATTTAGTTGGGTTGAGCTTTCTGCTGAGAGGAAAATTCCTTATCCTACTGTTTGTTTTATGTAACATAGAATGCGATGGACTGCTTCTAAGTGTGGCACTCGTGGTTTGTTCATAAATTGACTTAAGACATGAACTGCATATGTCAAGTCAGGACGTGTAATAGTTAGGTAGTTTAATCTCCCAACTAATCTTCGGTATGACGACGAATCACTGACATATTCTCCATCTGATTTGCTAAGGGATAAGTTTTGTTCCATAGGGAAAGTGGCTGGTTTTGCACCGAGGTACCCAGCATCCTCAAGTATTTCAAGAGCATACTTTCGCTATGAAAGCACAATACCCTTCTGGGATCGTGCAACCTCAATACCAAGGAAATATTTTAATTGTCCAAGGTCCTTTAATTTGAATTGGTTCTTCAAGGATATTTTGACATGTTCGATTTCTTGTAAGTCGTTCCCTGCAATGATGACATCATCTACATATATAAGAAAAGCAATGAATTTACCATTCTGGGATCGGGCGAACAAAGAATAGTCTGCCTTTGATTGCATAAAATTGGCTTGCTTTAGAGCGGTGGAAAGCTTAATGAACCATTGTC
>JXCR01088403.1:4153-14258 GCA_002079205.1 Phalaenopsis hybrid cultivar | reverse complement strand
CATCAACCAAGAAATATAATTTACATTTAGTCGGTGGAAAGCAAAGTCGATTAGCATCCCTATTGTTTTCATGGCTGACCTGGTAAAAACATTTCTGTGCTCCCAGAAGGTTTGGGTCAATAAACCTTTTAACTTTGCAAAACATTTCACACTTATTAAATAAATTTACAAAGTTCACCATCGGTTGAAGATATTTGGAGGATATTCTCCCTAATCTCAAAGCCCTCTTTGCACAGATTCATAAGTTTGAGCGGCTATTGCTCAACACTGCAGACCACCACTCAGACAGTTATCATGGGGTCAGCTAAAGATGGAATAGTAGATTGCTAGCAAGTCAACCACTAAAAAATTCTTCATGTAAGTAACTGCTTATCACCTTTTGCCTAGGTGCTTGCAAGGGCAATTATCGTCAAGGTTTCCTTTCTCTAACATGAGAAGCCATAAAGTGGGTTGTCAGATAAGGTTAGTCGATTATCTTTGAATCCCATCTTGTCAACATTAAATTGAATAAAATATTCACAAAACTCCAAGTGTTGATCAAGATAGTACCGACCACCAAGTAGTTACTTAATAAGGCATAAATGAAGGTAACATCATTATATGGATTTCTCTGGGGGTAGAACCACGTCGGTGAATTGATTGATTGATGAGTGCTACACTCTGAAGTAAAATTATTTGTGCACAATTCTCTCAACTAAGGCCTCTTCGTACTGGCTTATCGAGATGAATTTTTACCACTGAAAAAGATGGTTGGTACCACCCTAGTCATGTGAATAAAATTTTTGTAGGCTAGCTCATTAGAAATCACCTTGAATGGAGCATTGTCTTGCTTCTGGGTCATTGTTCATAGTGACATAAATTCTATATGCTTTTCATCTCTGATCAGATCTTTGACTAGGCTCCATAGGTGTCAGCATTCCCCTAAATTGTAGCCATGGTCTTTATGGTATGCATAGTTTTTCTTAATATCATAGAGAAAGATCTGATTATAATTTGTAGTAACTTATTGAAATACACATTATTATGGATGGCTTCTACTAGCTCAGCCACTGAAACCCACAGTGGAGTCAGCTTTGGTGCTTCATGATCTTGTAGTTGGCGCTAGTGTAACAAGCTATTTGGTAGGCAGTGTACCGAGCTTGATCTTCTTAGTTGTAACTTCAGTTAGACCACCATTTTTCTCAAGGAAGTCAAATTTATTCATAATATGGACAAGATTAAAGGCACTAGTCTTCCCACGGTCTCTACCTATGGCCTTGGTGAACCTTTTCTGTAGGCAATGGATGGATAGTTCAGTTTTGGTAGAAATAGGAGTGGAGTTGTGATCCAAGATAAAAAATGTGATTGTTTGTAAACACTAATAGCTCAACTAAGGTCTATGATCACTACATGTCTAGAGCACACCAGAATGGTCCTTCTATTAGTCCTTAAGTTAGGGTGGCATGCACTAATGTGGATTCCAGATCCTGGACCCCAACATCTCCTCCTAGAATCTAGTGTTGAATGAGTGAAGGCTTTTGCTTAGTCCATGTCCTTAGTTGTGCCTATAAACTCTTATACTACTTATTGACACTAAATTGTGTCGTGAACATTTGCTTAAAGTTTATAAAAGAGTTAATTAATCCCACTGACAGTCCATTGAACTATTCAAGAGCAAACTCACTTACTATGGTAAAGATGAGATGACATTTTTAGCACATTAGTAATCTTTCAGGAAGCACACTATGAATTCAAAGAAGGCATTGTGTTTGACAGGTTCAATCCTGTCCTTAATGAATTAATATGATGGTTTCTTAAACCTTTCTAGAGGTTCGACAACAGGGATCTACCGAGAGAAGGCACTCTCATCTAGTTGGGGTGCTTCGATATGACGAACCAATTTCTCTCTATTGGTACCAACCCACAATGTTTAAGTACTGGGACCCTCCTTATCATTCTAGGGCTTGAGGAGTCCTTCAATTACCTTCATCTCATGGATTTGGTTCCTTTACATGAGCTAATGCCTCTTAGAGGGCTTCCATCATATAATCTTTCAACTCTTCCATTTGTTGTTGTACAAACTCTCTAGTGCACTTCATGTTGGTGATTTCTCTATTGTGAGTTTATTCTTTGTGTGTACTCCTCCTTTTCTTCCTGACATGTTCTATGCTCACCGCACCTTATAAAATATTGAATACAAATTTGTTTGTAAATCACACCCTGAAATAGATCGTCTTACGACAAATCTGGATTTACAAAGGCTGAATTCAAATCTAAAAGAAAACATGCACAAGGAATGAATACTAATTTGTAACAAGTGAGTAACCCTTACTCATAGAATGATATCCTATTAATAGAGAAAGGGAGTACAATACATGAAGTAATATTTATTCCGCTTCTTTAATTATGGGCTGTACACGTTATTCTAGGTATGTTAAGTATGTGGGCATAGAGCCTGACTGCTCTCTTGCACAAATGAGTTGACGGGTGGGGCCTTGATAGGCTTTGCTAATCAACTAGGGTAATGAGGCATTGATCGACATTGGCTATGGCCCATGTTTGATGGACATTATTGGTTGACTTACCTTTTTCTGGCAAAGGTTGTCACAATTGAACCAGTTAGCCATGATTTACCAATCGGTGGGCCAAATGCAGCCTTTGACCCTTGATCCTTGATGACAAACTCTTATAGAAAAAAGTTAAGCTATTAAACAGTGGATGAATCCTATTAGCTTGATAGGTAGTAGCCCTTAAATGAAGAGATCCTGAGGGATGCCTAAGAAATTTTTCCCTATTAGTTCTTGCTGATATTTAAGGAGAATGTTGGATGACTTCTGTAAAACGACAAGATCNATTTATTTATAATATGGACAAGATTAAAGGCACTAGTCTTCCCACGGTCTCTACCTATGGCCTTGGTGAACCCTTTTCTGTAGGCAATGGATGGATAGTTCAATTTTGGTAGAAATAGGAGGGGAGTTGTGATCCAAGATAAAAAATGTGATTGTTTGTAAACACTAATAGCTCAACTAAGGTCTATGATCACTACATGTCTAGAGCACACCAGAATGGTCCTTCTATTAGTCCTTAAGTTAGGGTGGCATGCACTAATGTGGATTCCAGATCCTGGACCCCAACATCTCCTCCTAGAATCTAGTGTTGAATGAGTGAAGGCTTTTGCTTAGTCCATGTCCTTAGTTGTGCCTATAAACTCTTATACTACTTATTGACACTAAATTGTGTCGTGAACATTTGCTTAAAGTTTATAAAAGAGTTAATTAATCCCACTGACAGTCCATTGAACTATTCAAGAGCAAACTCACTTACTATGGTAAAGATGAGATGACATTTTTAGCACATTAGTAATCTTTCAGGAAGCACACTATGAATTCAAAGAAGGCATTGTGTTTGACAGGTTCAATCCTGTCCTTAATGAATTAATATGATGGTTTCTTAAACCTTTCTAGAGGTTCGACAACAGGGATCTACCGAGAGAAGGCACTCTCATCTAGTTGGGGTGCTTCAATATGACGAACCAATTTCTCTCTATTGGTACCAACCCACAATGTTTAAGTACTGGGACCCTCCTTATCATTCTAGGGCTTGAGGAGTCCTTCAATTACCTTCATCTCATGGATTTGGTTCCTTTACATGAGCTAATGCCTCTTAGAGGGCTTCCATCATATAATCTTTCAACTCTTCCATTTGTTGTTGTACAAACTCTCTAGTGCACTTCATGTTGGTGATTTCTCTATTGTGAGTTTATTCTTTGTGTGTACTCCTCCTTTTCTTCCTGACATGTTCTATGCTCACCGCACCTTATAAAATATTGAATACAAATTTGTTTGTAAATCACACCCTGAAATAGATCGTCTTACGACAAATCTGGATTTACAAAGGCTGAATTCAAATCTAAAAGAAAACATGCACAAGGAATGAATACTAATTTGTAACAAGTGAGTAACCCTTACTCATAGAATGATATCCTATTAATAGAGAAAGGGAGTACAATACATGAAGTAATATTTATTCCGCTTCTTTAATTATGGGCTGTACACGTTATTCTAGGTATGTTAAGTATGTGGGCATAGAGCCTGACTGCTCTCTTGCACAAATGAGTTGACGGGTGGGGCCTTGATAGGCTTTGCTAATCAACTAGGGTAATGAGGCATTGATCGACATTGGCTATGGCCCATGTTTGATGGACATTATTGGTTGACTTACCTTTTTCTGGCAAAGGTTGTCACAATTGAACCAGTTAGCCATGATTTACCAATCGGTGGGCCAAATGCAGCCTTTGACCCTTGATCCTTGATGACAAACTCTTATAGAAAAAAGTTAAGCTATTAAACAGTGGATGAATCCTATTAGCTTGATAGGTAGTAGCCCTTAAATGAAGAGATCCTGAGGGATGCCTAAGAAATTTTTCCCTATTAGTTCTTGCTGATATTTAAGGAGAATGTTGGATGACTTCTGTAAAACGACAAGATCTGAGCGGTTAGCTCCTCCATGTGGTTTGTCTAATTATTTGGAATGGCTTGGTTTATCCTGTGTTTTGCTTCTGGTCAAACTACTCAAGTTTAGTCCATTTGGTTAACTTAGATGGACTTAGCTTTGACCATCTGGTTGGAAAGCTTTGCTTTAGGTCTTCTTTTGGTGCGCCCTCTTCTGATATGCTTTTCCTATCTGGATCATTGTATCTCTTTGAGATTCATTCCGATGCATTATCTATATACAATAATTGATTTGCTTTTATTGTATTTTATTTTATTGAATTTAATTATGAAAACTTTATTCATTCTTATAAACATATTTTATAAAAAATTATTTTTTATTTGTGAAATTATTTAGTTAATTATTTCTTTGTTCGGTTATAATATGTCATGTAGATAATGTCAAATATGAAACAATGGCGTGTTGAGAAGAACAAGTGAAGGAATAGTCAACAAGACAAGGAGGAAATATCCCTAATGTCCTTAATTGCTCTTAATGAACTGATTACAGATGTTCAGGAAAATATTTTTCTAGAGAACTCTCACTAAAGAGATATACATCATGAGTGTTACCTCTATTTATAGATTGAGCTGATCAGCGGAGCACCACAAATAATATTATTCAAGAAATAAAAATTACACATCACAAAAAATAGAGTAAAGTGCAAAACAAAGCAGAAAATTTTTTTGCACATTATAGACCTCATAATTTCTTAAGGGTTATCCTCTTCTCTCTCTAGAGTCTTGGATCTAGCCTTAGGGTTTCTTTAGAGGCTCTCTTATACAAGTAATAGAACCAATAACAAGCTAGGATTTAAAAAACATACTTCTACTCGCTATAGTTTAAAATACTTGGCTTCAAACCATTAACATTCAATTAAGATGGTTAAAGTCGAGTCATTGAAGCTTAAGTTGAGTTCTTATAGAGTAGAAAATCCATAAAACTACCTTTTGACCCTAGAAACTTCTATCATCTACTTCATCTCTCTAATTGGGCACATTGCACTTCACTTCTATCTCCCTGGATAATGTTTTTTTTGTTCATAGAGAGCCCACTTAGTTCGAGGCTCAATATGAACTAAGATAGGGTTACTTCTTTAATAAAAAAGAAGATAAAATAAAAATCACCCATTCAAACCACAATTAAAATCAAGAGAGTAATTTAAATGATAATTGACCTAAAAATTAAAATTAAAATAAAAACTCATTAACCTTTCAAAAATGAAAATAAATTGAAATAAATTCACCAAAGTATAATTAATGTCAATATAAATGAATTTATAAAAATTATAAAAATTAAAAGCATCAAAACTAAAATCACTAAATTGAAAGTTCAAAACATAGAATATGAAATTATCAAATCAAAATCAAAATTAAAACTAAAACCAATTAAGATTTTAAAATAAGATTAAATTTTAAAAAAGAAGGTCTGCTATAGTTATCATTAAAGTTGAAACCTATAATTCTGAAGTTAAGAAAATTGAAATCAACTCAACCATCAAAATTGTAATTAAGGCTTAATAACTCCAAAATCCACTAAAGATCAACTTGACCTAAGTTAAAATTGAAACTAAGATCAAACATCACTGTAATTCCCAAATTAAAGGAGGCAAAGTAAAAGTACATAATCAGAATCAATATTTAACAAAAATGAAATCATAAAATTAGAACCACTCAGTAAACCTAAAGTCAAAAGAAATCCAAATTGAAATGAGATGATCAAGTAACCTAAAGCTAAATTCGAAATAAATAAATATAAATATACTAAATTTATATAACAAAAACTATAAATCCAAAGTAAAATTAAACATGTCCAAAGTCACCAAAATCAAAGCAATTAAAATTTCAAAAAAAAAGAAGAAAATGCCAAAATTCACTATAACCTTGAAATTTAAACCAATCAATATAAAATTTAAATCAAACAACGACCACCTAAATCCAAATCCATCTTGACCAAGACAAATCCATATCACCCAAGCCACACCCATGTCAAAACCAAATCTACCAATTCCACCGATGAGCTAAACTGCCAATTCACCAAACCCTCATGATAAGCCACCCAATTTCAAGACAAGCTAAAGCTATGCCAATCCACCTCATGAAAAATCAATTCAAGACAAAGCAAAGCCAAATGCAAGCCGAACCCAAGCCATCAACCAATCTCATGCCAAGTCAAATCCATAATCCCAAAATATCCAAAGGATCAAAACTCAAACCCATGGCTCATACCAATGGTTGAGCATGACAAATTAACACCACATATGCAATTCTAAGCTACCCAAAGTCAAACAAAACAACCCGATACCTAATGGGGTTATCCCAAACCCAAGGAAAACAAGCTTACCTAAATCCAATGGAGGCATAACCAAGCTCAAAACCAGCTCGCCCTAACAATGTGTTTCCTTCCTAAGACCAAATCAAGTTTCAAATGGCGAGCATTAGCTTTCCCATGGCCTCTCAAGGCTCCAAATAATCAATACCCAAAAGCCTTAGAGATAAGTAATACCCCCTCATCACTACTTAATGCTCTACCAAATTCTCTTCAAAAAATTTAGCAAATATCCCTCATCAATTTCTCATCATGTTTATGTACTAGCTCCTCTTCTACTGCACTGATTTATGCAAACAATAACAAGAACAAATTTTATTTCTTGCCCAAACTTAATATAAATCAATAAAAACTCTATGAAAAGCTTCTCCAACCCCTAAAATCAATTTTCCAACCATTTTCCCTTTGTTCTAAGCTCTCTAGCCCACTTATAGACCAACCCATGTACCTTTGTGATCAAAACCATACAAAGACTCAATACTACCTAAAATTGAAGCTAGAAGGAGATGCATGCACTTAAGATGATTGCCTACAACTTATATCATTGAGGCTCACTTCTTGGACAAAGGCATAAGATTGAAACTACATTTTAGCCCTCAATTTTGGCCCTTTGGATCTTATGTTCATGCATAGGATCGAGCAGGTCAAGGGTTTGATCATCGGTGGTGCGCATTCTCTTTCTCTTTGGGGGATGTTGATTGTTTCCTTGTATTAGAAATGGATAGCATAGATTATGTTAGATGTGAAATTACAGAGGAGATCAACACATGGGATAAGATGCCAACATAGAGAGGGAGTCCAACCACACAACACTGCATTGTCATTACCAAAGTACGGGATGACACGATGGCTGAGTCAGCAAGCACGTTAAGTAGGAAGCTGAGGTTTTATTTGAATTAATTAAATCAAGAAAATTCAAATGAACTATAAAAGTTGATAACTAAAAAAATAAAATTCCTAAGAAATACAAAGTAAAATTCTATGNTAGAGAGGGAGTCCAACCACACAACACTGCATTGTCATTACCAAAGTACGGGATGACACGATGGCTGAGTCAACAAGCACGTTAAGTAGGAAGCTGAGGTTTTATTTGAATTAATTAAATCAAGAAAATCCAAATGAACTATACAAGTTGATAACTAAAAAAACAAAATTCCTAAGAAATACAAAGTAAAATTCTATAAACTCAATAAAAGATGATAAATGAAGATAAAATAGAACCTAAGAAAATTAATTCATAATTAATTCATATATTTACTAAATTCAATATAAAATTGAAAAATCATTAAAAATTTAATATGAAACAATATTAAGTTAAAACTAGAGTGATCAAACTCTATGACCAATGGAGATTTCCCATAATTTTTTGAAGGTTATAGACAAATATTTAATGAGAAATTTGTAATATCATACGAAATTAGTAAAGATTTAAAAAAATAAAAATAAATAATAATAATAATAATAAATACAAAAATCAAATCANAGTTAAAACTAGAGTGATCAAACTCTATGACCAATGGAGATTTCCCATAATTTTTTGAAGGTTATAGACAAAAATTTAATGAGAAATTTGTAATATCATACGAAATTAGTAAAGATTTAAAAAAATAAAAATAAAAAATAATAATAATAATAATAAATACAAAAATCAAATCGAAATTAAAGTTTACATTAAAACTATTAAACCCATGAAATAAAATGATGTTTTAATGTTGTGAAATTTAATAAGCCACTTAAATGAAAGTGAGGATGTATTTGCAAATTAAAATTTTACATTTTAACTTTTTATCTCAAAATCANAACTATTAAACCCATGAAATAAAATGATGTTTTAATGTTGTGAAATTTAATAAGCCACTTAAATGAAAGTGAAGGTGTATTTGCAAATTAAAATTTTACATTTTAACTTTTTATCTCAAAATCTTAATTAAAATAGAGAATTACCTTTTAAATTTTCATCATTATACCCATAAAATGATTTAAATGAAATGATTAAAATAAACCGTAAAATGAAAAGCAAAATTACAAAAGGTAAATTTGATGAAAACTTTCAAACTTCTAAAAATCTTAATAATCACAATAAAAAGCCAAATGACCATTGCNTCATTATACCCATAAAATGATTTAAATGAAATGATTAAAATAAACCGTAAAATGAAAAGCAAAATTACAAAAAAGGTAAATTTGATGAAAACTTACAAACTTCTAAAAATCTTAATAATCACAATAAAAAGCCAAATGACCATTAAACCATTTAAAGCACCACAAGAAAAGTTTTTAAAGTTAATAAGTCAAATAAACCAAATTTTAATTAGAAATGGATGAAATTTTTTTCTTAACTTTAGAAATATAGCCTCTGGTTTAAATTGACTATTTGGAAACTTTGGAAAAATTTTCCCCAATTAAAAATATATTCTTCCCCATACTTAAACACTTAATATAAACATTTTAAAGCTAAAATTATTAATAATAAAATCCAAATGATCATTAATCAATAGAATAGCAAATATTTAATAAAATTGGAATAACTAAAAGGTAATTAGAAGAATTTTTGTAGTTTCTCAAAATTACAAGAATACCCTCACTTTTAAATCACCAAAACAAATTTCATCATGTTATAACTTATTAAGCCTAATCTTAAACTATTAATGAAAGATAAAATAATAATTAAATATCATAATATAAATAATCAAAAGTAAACTTGGGCTTATATGTAATTTTTTTCCATAATTACAAATGTACCCTTTGCATTAACAAACTCAATAAATGAAATCACCAAGATTGGAAACTTCAACCGACTAATTCAGACAACTTTTTTAAACAAAACATTCTTTAGAAGACAAAACTTTTCATTCAANTCTTAAACTATTAATGAAAGATAAAATAATAATTAAATATCATAATATAAATAATCAAAAGTAAACTTGGGCCTATATGTAATTTTTTTCCATGATTACAAATGTACCATTTGCATTAACAAACTCAATAAATGAAATCACCAAGATTGGAAACTTCAACCGACTAATTCAAACAACTTTCTTAAACAAAACATTTTTTAGAAGACAAAACTTTTCATTCAGCTATAAAGTTGTTACATAACGAAAGTGGAAGCTCTAACATAAGGAAGAATGAACTTATCCACCAAAATTAAGGGAACTAATGAGTGGGGTTGGTATCGAAAAAAGTCAGTGATGAAGAGGCTCCCATCTTAGCAAGCCAATCTTAAGATTGATTGCCTTCTCCTGGAATGAATGAACATTTAATATAGATTTGTCGAGATAGATGAGAAATCTTCTGAAGGAGA
>JXCR01088396.1:14193-34096 GCA_002079205.1 Phalaenopsis hybrid cultivar | reverse complement strand
TTTGGACACCGTCATTGCTACTTAGCTATTGCCTTTTGGTCGCCGCTGCTACTAAACCACCACTGCCCGACCACCACCGGACCACTGTTGTCGGGTCACCTCCAACGTTGAATAGTCGAATCGCGGCCATCGCTGGACCACTGTCGGTTCCCACCAGTAGACCACTATCGTCTGTCTGTCGCCATAGTTGGCCTGAACACTACCATTGTCGACACCGGGCCACTGTCATCAAGTCCTCATTTTTGTCAGACCACAGTTGCCCTACCACCCCTATTGTCACAGTAGAACCACTTATGTTGGGTTGTCGCCATCTCCAAGCCACAGTGGTCAGCCACCTTCATTGTTGTCATCGGACCAACATTATCTGATAATCACAATCATCAGACCACCACTTCTTGACCACTCCCATTGCGCCTTCAGATCACTACCATTGTTGAATTACCATTGCTCGACCGGCACTATCATTTCCGCCAGACAACCGCCATATGGTTGTTGCCGCCTCCAAATACATGTTGTCGGCTAACTTAATCACTGTTGCAGGACAACCGCCCTTAGGTCGGTTTCATCGCTAGACCACTGCTACCTGATCATCGCTTTCGAACCATCGTCGTCGTGTCACCGCTAGACCACTGATATCTGATCAACGTTGTCAGCCCACTATCGTCGTGTTGCCGCTACCAACGGCCCTGACATTATATTTTCTGGCACATGGCCTTTATCACAGACCTTCTTTCACAGCAATTATATCGCTACCACGTCTTCAACAGATTATGCCACTTTCCTAGTGGATATAATGTTAATAGCCCCTACCTGTGTAATATTGTTTCCGACTACTCAAGCGTCATTAAAATCTTGTAACATACATCAACATAGTAGAATTACTTTAAATTGGTTAGATATCATTATTTTTACTCGTTCAATTTTCTCGTGTGAAACTTCTACTGTCCGCTACATCAATTTATCTTTTATTTGTATGTATGTTGGATTATCATATAATGCTAATAGATAATATATCATTCTACCCGCTGTGCAACATTAAGCATGAAATTCACAACGAGTTATTTTCTCATGTGGCTTCCCCAAGAAGGGAGAGAGATTGAGTAACATTTGAACATTGTTTTGACATGGGTTTGGAGATAATTGTCGTAATAACCTATCCTTTAAATGTTTTCAACCCACTTTCTATCAATTTAAACTTTATTAGAACATTATTTTGACATGGGATTAAAGATATTTGCCGTAATAACCTATCCCTTTAATGTTTTCAACCCACTTTCTATCAACTTAAAATTTATTAGAACACAATACACATTAAAAAAAAATAGTCAACTCATAGTTAAGTGTTATATAATACATTATGACATTAATTTAAATATGAATTAATCGTAACAAATTAAAAAAGACTTAAAATAATTTAAATAAATGCTAAAATACAACAAATTAACCAACATTAAAACTTCAAAACTGCATTCTACAGCCCATTTGGCCTAAAAGTTGAGTGTTTTACCTTCAATCACAAGATGTTAATGAATTCAAAGGTAAAACGCATATTTTTGTGTGAGTCAAAAAAGCTAAAAAAAAAAAAAAAATTCCATTCTCCATGCTAGGAAATAGTCTTTTGCATGTGCCCGTGATTAATAATTATTCTCATAGCTTATTCGTTCTTCTAGTCATCTACAACACCACAACAGCCTAAAGAAACTTCAATATGATTGCTTGCCTCTGTTGATGCATAATTCTGAAACTCTAGTTGCTAGATTTAAACCAAGAGACGTCCCATCATTCGTATTAAATTATACACTTCGCCAATAATTTTGTTGTCTTTTCTACCCAATCCATCCCACCGCCCCTCAGATAACTACCAACAACCAACTCAATAATCCACCTCCCCAAGATCACTCAATGAGCAATTCTCGTTCATTATTGAATTCTTCTGAGATGTAGAGTCTCATATTATTCGTGACAGCATATAATTCCGCAAAGATCTTGTATCATAGAGAAAGAATGAGAGAGACAAATGAGATATTTGAGAGGAAACCTTGGGAGATGTATTAAATTATTATCTACCATAAGTCGGAGGAGCGCGACCCCTCAAAGGTTTCCTGAGTTACAAAATTTTAGAGGGAAAAAGAAAAAGAGAGATCAAGAATGCCCTTTCTCTCACTTTCTTTTCCTTTAATAGATAAGAAAACAAAGAAAATGAAATAATCGATGTAGTACATCTTGTACCATGCAACACCCTTTTCGGGTGTCTTAATGAAAAGACCCCGAAGTGGGTATCAAGTGATTCGGCTCG
Source organism: Phalaenopsis hybrid cultivar (assembly GCA_002079205.1). Lineage (NCBI taxonomy): Eukaryota > Viridiplantae > Streptophyta > Magnoliopsida > Asparagales > Orchidaceae > Phalaenopsis > Phalaenopsis hybrid cultivar. Next base: position 31,800 of record JXCR01088396.1, on the reverse strand, counting down.
ACAACCATCTCTAGTGCTTAGATGAAAAGATTGAGTCTCAAGTATCATGCAATGCCTTTAATAATGAATTGACATATAGATGTTCTTACTAATCATGATGTCTCCTCTTATAGCCACCCTCATACAGATGGGCTAGGATGCCCCTTTGAGGGGAATAAGTAAAATCAAATCGTTAAGTAGGCTAAATTTAGCCACTTTGATAAGTAAGCTCGATTCATGTCGCTCGACATGTGGGCTCAATTTGGCCACTTGGGCAAGTGGGCTCAATTCAGCAAGTTCAGCAGGTGGGCTCGACTCATCCACATTGGTGGGTGGCTAGAAACTCAATTTTCAAAGGAGCTCGTCTGAAAAGGAATTGGTGGCTAGAGGAGGAGGAGGACGAGCTCACTAGAAAATGCACGCATCGAAATAACTAGTGTAAGGCTAGTCAAGCCGGCTCGTGAGCCGAGCCGGGGCAAGCTCGAGTTTGTTTAATAAATGGCTCATATTTGAGCTCGAAATCGAGCTCGTAGCTCGATAAACTCAGCTCGTGAGCTTGTTAATGAGTCGAGATCGAGCGGACTCGACTCATTTGCACCCCTAGCGTATACATTTAATTATATATTTCTCTTATCTCTTCGATAGACAATTGTGAAAGAATAACAGAATGAAAAATATGAAACTACATATTGCTCATCTCTATAAGACAAGTGCATAGCATACTTCATTTATCCAAAAAATTAATTTGTTGATACAAATTAAAACTATTTTTATAAAAATGAGTGTTGTAATTCACTATGTGCTCACTATTCATCTATCTGAGGGCTCTTAGCAGTTCCACATGGAAACATCCTGGGAGTACTTTGGCTACACTTATAGAATTCCATCATAGGGGCATTACAACTTACCTTTAGATATTTTATAGTTGAATTGATGATCTTAAACGGAGAGTCCCTCGAGTATTATCAGTAAGAAATAAATTTTGTTTTCTTTTTTAAGTGATTAGATGTATTGTTTCCTTATAATATAATTTAGTTATAAAGTGTTAGTAATTAAAGCCAAGAAAGAGCAATAATCATCAAAATCAAGAAGAAAACATAAAATTTAATGAGGTTCGGCAATTTGCATACGTCCTCGGGAGCAGAGCGGTGACTTCTTTATATTTCATGAAAAAATAGTCCAAAAATTCTTTTTAGGGCGNTATCTGGTGATTAAAGGAAGTTTACTTGGCCCTTCTTCTTAATTAGATGGAATGTGACATATATATATATATATATATATATGACGATAGTTGCTGACAAAATAAACTAAATATTTATGAATAACACATTTAAATTTACATTCTATCTTAAAAAAAAAAGTAGTTGAGAATTCATGCCTCATATGCTAGTCTGATTAAGATGCTCTAACAACCGATGATAGTCTTTTGGTTATGTGAGGCTAGAGCTATAATCAATGAATCTTCCTATAACTACCTATATTATTATTAGTTATTATTTTATTTCATTCACATTTTCACATTCCCCTTATGAGAAGAAATACTAGTACAGATGCTTTCAAGCAACAAATCAATGACAAAGGAGCTACTGCAGTTGACATAACTTTGTAGCAAAATCCAAATCACAATTAATGTTTCTTTTTTTACTTTCATCTTCTGCTTGAGTATCTCTGTTATATGTAGATCTAATTAGTTTCTTGCTCGTAAGGTATTCACTCATAATAATTATTGGAAAATTTACATATTATTAAATATAAGATCTTATGAATTTTATTTTTTTAACTTATGTGAAAGATAATTATAAATTTATTTTCCAAAATTTTACACTACAGTGGTTTCAAGTTCTATTATAGAATGCCAATTAGTCATGCAAATATGCATAGAAAATTCAGTAAATAATAAAATAGGAGAACTGTCCTCCTATAAATAATCTATATATCAAATATATTTGTTATTTCTAGTGGCACATGAGAATGTTAAATGCTCTTTAAGCCCAAACAACAGGAATAAATTGATACAAAAGCATTGTTCAATCATCCTAGCACACTGTTTATGGCGCCACTGAGTTGGCTCTGCCAATAGCAAAAAACATTATTTTTTATCTTTTTTCCCTTTTTTGGGGGATTGGGATAGCATGTTTAGAAAGTGACGAGTCCTATCATCCAAATTTATATGTAACGAAAAGCCCAAAATACGCCAGAAAAGCCGAACAGCAATTGATTTACTCAGATAACCACGACTGCTTCTTTCATCTTCTGTAGACAAATCTACTAATTGATAAATTTCAGAAAAACGCTATACGAATCAAGCAGCTCGGCTATTGATTAGCATGTAAATTGTTCAGCATGTTATTATTTATACATAATTATGCTTCTCTTATGAAATGATCATATTTAGATAAGAATATTCTGAGCTAAACATAAAAAATTTTTATACGTCGTAACGAATTTGCTTTGAAATAACTGTAATACTAAGTGATACATTCACCAAAAAAATATATATATATACTGATCTGCACGAATCTCAAAGCACATTTAGACTAAAAACTTCAAAAATTAAATTTAGAGTTGTTTACACTCGCATATATGATTAAGTGAAGTGTATTAGTAAGAGAAATCAAATGACATAAAAAAATGATCTGATTTGAGTCCAAGTGAGTCGAGATTATGCACTTAAAGCATAAAAAAAAAGTTTTGAAACTTTAGCAGAATGTTCTCTAAATATGATAAAATCATATTCAAATCAACCTTCTTGACCAGATGAATCTAACGAGCTTAAGAGCACTTAAGATCGACAACATTAAGGTATTCAAATACTTATAAACTATATCTGATCAAGTAAATCACTTTGGGTCATCTGATGAAGCAGACTGAATTAATGCAGTCCTTATGAAAGATGTCACTCCGAAAATCATTAAGTAGATTCCCACTATCTTCATGAAGAGAGAGCAGGTTCTGAAGAATAAGGCTAAAGAAGCTGCAAGCTAGCTCTTGAGGGTTTTGGCTCCATCAGCACCGAACTGTCGTCATCATCTAACCTTTGTTGATGTCAAACTTCTGTCATTTGGACACCGTCATTGCTACTTAGCTATTGCCTTTTGGTCGCCGCTGCTACTAAACCACCACTGCCCGACCACCACCGGACCACTGTTGTCGGGTCACCTCCAACGTTGAATAGTCGAATCGCGGCCATCGCTGGACCACTGTCGGTTCCCACCAGTAGACCACTATCGTCTGTCTGTCGCCATAGTTGGCCTGAACACTACCATTGTCGACACCGGGCCACTGTCATCAAGTCCTCATTTTTGTCAGACCACAGTTGCCCTACCACCCCTATTGTCACAGTAGAACCACTTATGTTGGGTTGTCGCCATCTCCAAGCCACAGTGGTCAGCCACCTTCATTGTTGTCATCGGACCAACATTATCTGATAATCACAATCATCAGACCACCACTTCTTGACCACTCCCATTGCGCCTTCAGATCACTACCATTGTTGAATTACCATTGCTCGACCGGCACTATCATTTCCGCCAGACAACCGCCATATGGTTGTTGCCGCCTCCAAATACATGTTGTCGGCTAACTTAATCACTGTTGCAGGACAACCGCCCTTAGGTCGGTTTCATCGCTAGACCACTGCTACCTGATCATCGCTTTCGAACCATCGTCGTCGTGTCACCGCTAGACCACTGATATCTGATCAACGTTGTCAGCCCACTATCGTCGTGTTGCCGCTACCAACGGCCCTGACATTATATTTTCTGGCACATGGCCTTTATCACAGACCTTCTTTCACAGCAATTATATCGCTACCACGTCTTCAACAGATTATGCCACTTTCCTAGTGGATATAATGTTAATAGCCCCTACCTGTGTAATATTGTTTCCGACTACTCAAGCGTCATTAAAATCTTGTAACATACATCAACATAGTAGAATTACTTTAAATTGGTTAGATATCATTATTTTTACTCGTTCAATTTTCTCGTGTGAAACTTCTACTGTCCGCTACATCAATTTATCTTTTATTTGTATGTATGTTGGATTATCATATAATGCTAATAGATAATATATCATTCTACCCGCTGTGCAACATTAAGCATGAAATTCACAACGAGTTATTTTCTCATGTGGCTTCCCCAAGAAGGGAGAGAGATTGAGTAACATTTGAACATTGTTTTGACATGGGTTTGGAGATAATTGTCGTAATAACCTATCCTTTAAATGTTTTCAACCCACTTTCTATCAATTTAAACTTTATTAGAACATTATTTTGACATGGGATTAAAGATATTTGCCGTAATAACCTATCCCTTTAATGTTTTCAACCCACTTTCTATCAACTTAAAATTTATTAGAACACAATACACATTAAAAAAAAATAGTCAACTCATAGTTAAGTGTTATATAATACATTATGACATTAATTTAAATATGAATTAATCGTAACAAATTAAAAAAGACTTAAAATAATTTAAATAAATGCTAAAATACAACAAATTAACCAACATTAAAACTTCAAAACTGCATTCTACAGCCCATTTGGCCTAAAAGTTGAGTGTTTTACCTTCAATCACAAGATGTTAATGAATTCAAAGGTAAAACGCATATTTTTGTGTGAGTCAAAAAAGCTAAAAAAAAAAAAAAAATTCCATTCTCCATGCTAGGAAATAGTCTTTTGCATGTGCCCGTGATTAATAATTATTCTCATAGCTTATTCGTTCTTCTAGTCATCTACAACACCACAACAGCCTAAAGAAACTGCAATATGATTGCTTGCCTCTGTTGATGCATAATTCTGAAACTCTAGTTGATAGATTTAAACCAAGAGACGTCCCATCATTCATATTAAATTATACACTTCGCCAATAATTTTGTTGTCTTTTCTACCCAATCCATCCCACCGCCCCTCAGATAACTACCAACCACCAACTCAATAATCCACCTCCCCAAGATCACTCAATGAGCAATTCTCGTTCATTATTGAATTCTTTTGAGACGTAGAGTCTCATATTATTCGTGACAACATATAATTCCGTAAAGGTCTTGTATCATAGAGAAAGAATGAGAGCAACAAATGAGATATTGAGAGGAAATCTTGGGAGATGTATTAAATTCTTATCTACCATGAGTCGAGGAGCGCGATCCTTCAAAGGTTTCCTGAGTTACAAAATTTTAGAGGGAAAAAGATAGAGAGAGATCAAGAATGTCCTTTAGCTCACTTTTCTTTCCTTTAATAGACAAGGAAAAAAAAGAAAATGAAATAATCGATGTAGTACATCTTGTACCATACAACACCCTTTTCCGGTGTCTTAATGAAAAGACCCCGAAGTGGGTATCAAGTGATTTCGGTTCGACACCCATCTCTAGTGCTTAGATGAAAAGATTGAGTCTCAAGCATCGGGTAATGTCTTTAATAATGAATTGACATATAGATGTTCTTACTAATCATGATGGGCTAGGATGCCACCCTCACACAGATGGGCTAGGATGCCCATTTGAGGGGAATAAGTAAAATCAAATCGTCAAGTAGGCTAAATTTAGCCACTTTGATAAGTAAGCTCGATTCATGTCGCTCGGCATGTGGTCTCAATTTGGTCACTTCGGCAAGTGGGCTCAATTCAGCAAGTTCAGCAGGTGGGCTCGACTCATCCACATCGGTGGGTGGCTAGAAACTCAATTTTCAAAGGAGCTCGTCTAAAAAGGAATTGGTGGCTAGAGGAGGAGGAGGACGAGGAGGAAGCCAGAGCTCGCTAGAAAGTGCACACATCGAAATAACTAGTGTAAGGCTAGTCAAGCCGGCTCGTGAGCCGAGCCAGGACAAGCTCGAGTTTGTTTAATAAATGGCTCTTGTTTGAGCTCGAAGTCGAGCTCGTAGCTTGATAAACTCAGCTCATGAGCTTGTTAATGAGTTGAGATCGAGCCGACTCGACTCATTTGCACCCCTAGCGTATATATTTAATTCTATGTTTCTCTTGTCTCTTCGATAGTTGTGAAAGAATAAGAGAATGAAAAATATGAAGCTACACATTGCTCGTCTCTATAAGACAAGTGCATAGCATACTTCATTTTTCTAAAAAATTAATTCGTTGATACAAATTAAAACTATTTTGGTAAAAATGAGTGTTGTAATTCACTATGTGCTGACTATTCATCTATCTGAGGGCTCTTAGCAGTTTTACATGGAAATATCCTGGGAGCACTTTGGCTACACCTATAGAATTCCATCATAGGGGCATTACAACTTACCTTTAGATATTTTATAGTTGAATCGATGATCTTAAACGGAGAGTCCCTCGAGTATTATCAGTAAGAAATAAATTTTGTTCTTTTTTTTAAGCGATTAGATGTGTTGTTTCCTTATAATATAATTTAGTTATAAAGTGTTAATAATTAAAGCCAAGAAAGCGCAAGAATCATTGAAATCAAGAAGAAAACATAAAGATTTAATGAGGTTCAGCAATTTGCCTACATCATTGGGAGCAGAGCAGTGATTTCTTTATATTTCATGAAATAAGAGTCCAAAAATTCTTTTTAGGGCTACAATACAACATATATATATATAACCCTGGCGTACAAAATTACAAAATTCTACTCCACTCCGCTAGCGAGCTCCGCTACGCTAGCTCATCCTGTTCCGCTCTAGCATCTATCTCTTATCTGGTACATGAGTCATACCTATCATAAAGGAATTAAGACATTTATTAAATTTTGACTATCTTTTGCATGTGAGCACTTTAGCTAGCTAGACCTGTACGGAGTATTCATAATTTTTCAACTTTACCTAAATTGAGATATCATGGTATTCAATCCATAGGATAAATGACTTCATCCTTTTTTTGAAATGAGTTATATTTTGGAAAGAGTTTTTCCAATGTTGTCTCTAGCAATCGACTATTGAGTCGAGTAGGGCCTAATACTTTGGACGATTTTTCTTTTCCTCTTATGAAACTTGCTTATGATGGACAAATTCTTTGATTTTAAAAAGGAAATTACTAATGAAAAATTATATTTAACAAATAAGAGATACTGCAATTTAAATAATGTAAAAATAAAAGATTTAAGGATATATTTTCTCACTTGGTGAAGGATTCTCTAATTCGATCTTTGTTGTTTCTTTGGAGATGTCTATATATAATTTCAAATTGAAGGCAAACGTTCAGGCTCACCACAAATTTTAGGATGTTGAATCCTTTTGAGGCGTATTGTTCGTAAGTGCATATAACTCGGTAAAGACCTTGCACCATAGAAAAAAAATAAGAAAAAGATGGATGAATGCCTTAAGAGAGAACCTTAGGGAAAATATTAAATTCCTATTTTAATTAAGTCAGAAGAGATGAGCACCTCAAATGTTCCCTGAGTTGCACAATTTAAGAGAGAGAGAGAGAGAGAGAGAGAGAGAGAGAGAGAGGAGAAATTTGGAATCCCCTACATCTCCTTTTTCTTTCTCATTTAAACTTAAGGGGAGAATGTAAAATAATCGACTTAACAAATTTTATACTTTGTGACACCCTTCCCTAGTGTCTTGATGAAAGGACTGAAATGCGTGTATGGTGTTACAGTACAACGCATATCCCTAGTGCTTGGTTGAAAAGATTGCGCCCCAAGTGCGAATGATGTCTTTAATGATGGATTGCCACATCTTCCTTCTATTCATGATAGCCTCCTCTGATAGCGGCACTCACAAAGGTGGGTTTGGGTGTTCCTTTGAGGGGAATGAATATAATCAGATCGACATGTGGTCTCGGTTTAACGACTTCAATAGGTGGACTCCATTGAACAATTCGCCGATTAGGCAATTTAGCAATTTGATAGCTAGGTAGTTCGGAAGCTCTTTATAGGCACATACTCTTATATAGATTTCTTATTGCTATACGATGAAATTTTCTCTTCTTCGAGCTAGCTCTTCCCATTGCCTCGTTTTAATCACCAATTTAGGCAAAAAGATCGAGCCCAGGGAAAACTCAAAACAAACTCAGGTTGGACAATATGGTCGAGCTCGGCGGACACCCACTTCAGGTTGGGCAATTGCTCTTCTTGAATTAGATATTAATCTTAATAATTACAAAATTTTAATAATTTACCTCCCGCCCACCAAACCCTAAATTATTGTTTCACCAAAATTTTAAAAAATTCTCTTGTATTTACTTAACTAACACTTAAATTTCACAATTTCAAGCATTAAACTTAAATTCCTAATATCACATCAAAATTCTTGCTTGTTTCTCAGTTGCTTGGATATGGCGTTCGAGTTTCTCGCCATGACTTGTTGGTCGATTCTCGACCATGTGCTTGGCAGTAGGGCGATAGGATGCCTTTACTGTCCGGCCATCATCTGAGCTCGTCAAAAACTTTGAGATTCATGCAGCAATTGTGGTGTATACAATATCAAAATATATTTATCACTTTTTAATACTTATAAGTGTGATTTTTTGATATGAAATGAAAGATTTGAATGTTATAAATATTAAAAAAAAAATTTAAATGATTGATATGCAATTAATGCAAATACATATAAATTGGGTGGTAAATGCTAAAAAAAAAAAAGCTGAAAAGGGCTTCGATAATTTGAATGGGTTGAAAACATACTATTCTTTCTGACTATGTATAAATAGAGCGATAAAATTCCTCAAGCTGCGACAGCGATTTTAATCGCGTCTAAAATTCTAGCAGCGGTTTATAAATTATTGCCGATTCACAGCGCCACAAAGCTTTGACCAATAGTTTTAGAACGACCACCGCAATATACATGATCACTAATATATATTTACATATCCAACACCTAAATTTTCAAATTTACATTTATACGATTTTGGCGTCATTTTGTGCTGAAAATGTGTATTTTACTTTTAAATGTAAGTAATAGTGATAATTTTGATGTGATATTAGGAAGACCAGTCTTTACCACGGCGGACGAAATCGACATACGACCAGACATCTCAGCCACCAACACGTATTTTAGAGAGTATAGTCGTCACTGAGTCGATCGCATGAGTCGACCGAATTCAAGCAAACCAGTCTGCCAATTACCTTCATGTTAAAATTCAAGTTGTAAATACATATTTGATATGAAATTCATACAATTAATAAGAGTATTCAATGTATTAACGAAGGTTTCTATAAGCATTCCATTCTTTCCGTAATCGTACATAACACTCTCCTATAAATAGGAAGTAAAAATAGGAACAAAGGGACCTCTTTTCCCCAATCACTTTAGAAGGAATTCTAAAATTATTCTACTCTCTCCCTCTCTCCCTCTCTCCCTCTCTCCGCTCCTCCGTCTGACCCTAACTCTTGAAGGGTATTCACAAAGAATAAATTAGGATCTAACATTCTAAAAGGTGGTGTGGTGATCGTGGATATGCCACAAACGAAAAGTGGGAAATAGTACAAAAGAGAAGCTTGTTGGCATCAATTTTGATGTTGCAACTGTAGAATGTCGGTCTGCATGACTCAGGATAGCTTACAACATGTATGTGACATCCGTTAGTTTAGAAACCCACTCAAGACCTTTTGGCACATGTTGAGGGGCATGTAGCCAAGGCATTCTGCTAAGCTTTGGTGTTCGCTTAGGCGAAGGCCAGTCAGCATTTTGCACGTTGGACGACTCTGATCGAGTCAGCGAATATTATTCACCGCGGCGTGCACAAAACTAGTTCGAATTGGCGTAACCGTTGACACGGTTGTCCAGATGACCTCGAACAATGAAAAGAACCATGCGAATGTGTTCGGAATGTCAAATTTACCCAGTGAGGATGTTCGTTTCGATACGGCTTCGCATACGGGCTAAAAATGCGTGAATTATTATTTTGTATCCGATTACAGAAAAATGGTTCGAACAGCCCCGGATGACGAAACGGGATGCATAAGTGCTTCTGGAACATTGACTTTATCTAGGGGGCGTTCATTTCACCACGATGTCATATCCAGATGAAAAATATGTGAATGATAATAATAATAATAATAATAATAATAATAAATCCTACCTATTTAACCTCACACCGGCTCTTCTCTCCCCCCGGATCTTGAAACCCTTATAATGACGTCACCTTGTTCATGAAACCTAGCTCGAGCTCCCTCTCGCCTCGCCAGATCTCCCTCTCACCTCGTCAGATCTCCCTCTTCGTCAGCAAAGCCAGTCGCCAGACTTCCCTCACTCGCTGGAGCTCCTCCAGCCACAGGACGAGCCACCACCTCCTTATCCTTCATCTTAAGGGTCGGTCGAGCCTCCTTCTTTCGCCGCCCTATCTTGCCGACGTAACTCCCGACGCCGCTGACACCAGCCGAAGCTTCCAGTTTCACTGAGACCTTCAGTCGCCGAGCCTCCTACCTAGCAACCGGTCGCCACCCTTTTGGGCACTTCTCCCTTTTGCCCAGCCACTTGACCCGACCCGCAATTTCACAGATATCTATGCTCTTTAATATGCCAAATATTTGACCCAAATTATATTTACCGACTAGTGAGAACAAATGTAATATGATTAAAGAAATAGTTTTCTTACTGGTGGTATTACGCAAGTATACATATCTTTTTAAATAATATATAGTTTTCTTTAAAAACCCCTGTATCAATCCCACGAGGAAGCCGAAAACAGATAAACAATAAAATGAAATACATGAATTTTGATTTTAAGAAAATTTAACTTAAGATTGCAGCAACTATCTAAAGATGGAAATTAAGTTTACTAAATTCTATAATGCGCAAATAAAAGTAAATATAATGACTTAAACAATATATGTAAAGAGACTGCCAATAATTCATAATTAGTGAAGGATTTCAAAATTTGTTTAGAAACTTAAATGTGGTATTGTGATAAATAAGAGCACTTCGACGTCGATAGACAGCAAACAACGTTGTTGTTTGAGGAGGTGCACGGTTCTTTCACCTCGTGGGAAAGGCTTCCATTGACGCTTCTTCTCGCCGGCATCCTCGTGGGTTACCCTCTTTCTCCGGTGTTGAACGTCACTAAGTTTTTGTGAGGTATATTGGCGCACATACCAGAGCACCGTCAGAATTCGCCGGAAGTGTGGGCTCTTCTTCAGCATAAAGAGAATGAATTTGCAACTATCACTATGGTGAAATTTCCTTATCCCTTAGCTGACCCTATGTTTAGTCCGAACTAGGCGTGTGGGCTCAATCACTCACGCGGGGTGGAGGTGTCGGACAATATGTATCGATCGACCGAGGTACCTATGTGATGGATCGTTAATTTACCTACAGGAAGCCCTAGGTTAGGAATCAGATATGTTGGTTGTTCCTATATGAAGTCGAGTGATCCTCGATTCATATTAAGTGGGGCTTTTTTTCCGTCGTAAACATGGTGAAGCCATCTCTGTTGAACTTAAACAAGAAAAAATTCTTAAAGAGATTGATATTCCACGGAATATGCTCTCACTAATAGAAAAGAACGAACTCATTATCACAACTTTGGAGATCGACATCACTTGTATCATAATAACTGTGTTAAAGATGCTTTGGAGCTTATTGCACAGAGGCAACCAGAGGCTTTATTTGAACTGGTCTTGGTAAAAGACTCTATTCTATTGAGAAGGTCTGTCGCCCTAGCCGACCCTGACAACCTCTGAAGGGTGACGTTAACTCGCATAATATACCACCTTTGCAACTCCTTCACTTTATTCTCTATCAAGAATGAAGGACCGACACCCGTAACAGAATCGAAGAGAGTGGGGGAATAGTTCAGAGCCATTGTAGAAAACTGAAGGCGGCTGGAAGGACAAAACAAGAAAGAGGAAAAATCAAAAGCTCGAATGCAAGAACTGAAACGCGTAAAGTAAGAAACTACGGTCACACACCCTATTTATAGGACAAACATAAAAAATGAAACATTACTCAATGATGAGCAATATAATAAATATTTTTTCAAATTTATTCAAATGTCTTTTCATATCCAAAGAGTCTTATTATAAATCTAAAATAAAATGTTTAATGAATGGGTCTTCCAAGACCTCCAGTAGGACATACCCTTTCTGAGTCAACCTTCGGAGGACCATTGCCCCTCCTACCGTAAGTTCCCTATTAAGTCGGCCTTGTGGTGCAATTCATACAAGTCGTTGACACCCGAAGTGCCCCCAACTAGTGCAACACCTCAGCCAGGCCATCCCGCAAAACAGTAACCTCTGCCTGCAGGGTCGCCACGTCTGAGCCCTTGAACGTTGAAGGAACGAAGAACCGACCTCCGATCATTCCCACCGACAAACCGACCCTCGTCAATAAGGATTCGGTCCCTCCTATCTGTTGCCCTGCGGCTCCAAGTGAGGGCGACCGATCCTCCATTCGCTACTGTCCAGTACCAACAAAGGCAAAGGTGTGAACTGTCAGTATACTCCCAAAATGACTACCGACATGACTCCCGCAAGTTTGCTCTGTAGAGCAGCCACTGCAGAAACAGTCTCTGCAGCGTCTTCCGACTGCCACCGTCTAGGTGACCCTTCGACTAGACCGATTCATCTGCACATTAAAAATTTCAATGAGCTATTAAAAGATCGATGATAGCCAAAAAGATTCTTTATGCACTCATGATTCTATCCACTAAAGAGATGGTCTCCATATCTCTTCTCCCATTCTTTTGTTGCAAGGTGCCTTTGCCTTCCTGCAACATTGGCCGAGAAGAGATGCTGATCTCCGCTCCCTCTTGTCTCTTTTCTCCCTCTTCGATGACTTTGACGAGCAAGGACTACTGGCCCTTGGAGCTCGCACCCATGCCAAACTCAGGAATCTTGCTCTCCCGACGATGGACCTTCAACACCCCCTCAAGGTCCCCAGTTAAGCCGACTTGATCAGCTGGTGCAGTTTTGGTCCTCAACCACTTTTCTTTCCCGGCCTTGAGCTTCTTTACAGAAGTCGAAGGCTCGTAGCTCATTTTTGCCAGAATCTTGGGGTCGACATGGAGTTTCCTATGATCGTCGGTCATGACTCAAATCGGTTGATCCGGGGAAAATGACAATAATAAATGCAATGACAAGCCTATCACACTATTTAAAGAAACATATTTTGGCACTGAATCCAACGAGAATTGATTATTAAATTGACTTTTTGATTTTAGTATCAATGAATACTTTGAATTTATCTGTCTCTATCGTAGCTGTCACTTTCAAGGAGCAGGAAAATTCAAGAAACTAATATGCATACACCATAACCACCAACACGAATCTCAAAGCATCTAAAGGGCCCATATGACGGTTGGACAACCAAGGCGTCCTATCGCCCTACTGCTAATCACGTGATCGAGAATCTACCAACACGCCATGACAGAGACTCGAGCGACAGACCCGACCAACCGAGAAGCACACAAGAATCCTTGATCATGGCTAATCAGTCGAGCCGCATTTACCGCGACGGACGAGATTGACATTGAACCAGTCGCCTCGGCCGACCAACACGTATTTCAGAGAGCATAGTCGTCACACAGCTGGTTGCCTCAATCAGTCGAATTCAAGCAAGTCGACATATCTATTATCGTCAAGTTAAAATTCAAATTATAAATATAGAGTGATTTATGGCAGGAATTTTGAATCGAATGTAAAAAAAAAATTTTTGAATCGAATCTGAATAATTTTCCATCTATAAATGTCACCCTGGCCCCATCCCTCTCGTGATGTTTATTTATTCGGCCACACAAACAGATATACACTCAAATCGACTTCCTCATCAGCCATCACTCCTGAAGTTCACCACGTTCTCTCATGTCTTCTTGTATCAATACCTTAAATGACCACCAGTCCTTCTACGGAACGCCGCCGCCGGCGAGCCCCCGCATATCCTTCTCCAGCGATCTCGTTGCAGATGCAAAACCTCCTCCTCGGGACATCGTAACGCCCGACCCAACCTTCGAGTTTGCCGTCGGAGTCCGGCCCATGATCTCCGCCGACGAACTCTTCTTCAAGGGCCACATGGTTCCGCTGAGCACGGGCCCATCGGCGATGGTCACCACTCTCCGAGATGAGCTCGGGGCGCTGGAGAACGGCGGGGAGGGTGGCCAGCAGCCCAGGGGCTTCGTTCGTTGGAAGGAGTTCTTGGGCCTTAAACGTGCCAGCAGCGCACAGTCGGCCCGAAAAAACGATAATTCTGATAACTCTTCCGCCGCCGCTGACGTCGCCGGAGAGACGTGCCGGAAAAATCATGCAGGTAATTAGTTAATCTCTCCTATATTATTTACTTTCTCATGAATTTAAAATATGGTAAAAACATAGGAAGCGCAAAGAAGGAGCGATAAGGCTGGAGCAGAAGTGAAGGAAATGTTCCATAAACCGAAAAAAAAAAAATTGCAGACGACATTTTCATGAATTCTTGTTCAGAACATTCAGGGTACGGCATATCATGCAAAACTTAAGGGCGACCTATTCTGCATTAAAATGCGTGCCGGATGGGTGTTTTGTGCCAGATTGGATGAGGATGTTCAGAGCGAATTATTTTTTCATAATAAATTTGGTTTTGGTAAGGCGTTGTAATTTGTAAAGATAGTTCTGTGGTTGTGTTTGGTGATATTTTACTATCACTGTTGTGTTTGCGGAGTGAGCTGAACTGTACGCTGTTACTTTATTCGTTTAAATTTTATTTAGTTATTTATCTAATTAGTTTTTTTTATTTTCTGTATTTGTTATTTTTTTTATTTTTTGCCATGAGGGGGAAGTTGGGAGGGATGAAGATGATGCGGTGTTGAGCTGGCTTGGTCTGCTGCTGATTTCTGTTACGATAATTCATGCGTACGAAACAAACTGTAGCGGAAACATTAGTGTGTGATGCGTTTTTTGAATTCAAATCTGTGCAAGGCAATGAATGCGTTTGTTTATTGCTTTGACATAACAGACGTTTGTTTCACCATTTTTGGGTCTACTACTGTCTCTTCAGAGATCAATATTCTTGATATGAAAAGACTAGTGAAAATTCACTCATGATTCTGGAAGGTTGAACAATAATAACTGAAATGATATAAATGAATTTTTGTTATCAAACATGGATCTTGAAATATGATAGAGAGAAAGTTTTTTGAAGAAGAAAATATCCAAATTATGATTGAAATTATCTAGAATTTTGATTTCGGTAATTATGGAACCAATGATACTAAAGTTGGTTCAATCTGAGTCCAATCACAAACGAAGTTGTTGAACCACTTTTAGAAGTTTTTTTTTTGTGCATTATTTGCAAGATCAAACCGATTTAAAATTTGATGAGCTTATAATTAAATCATGCGTCATGACAAGACAAATCCAATGAGCCCAAAATCACTCAATTCTGACATCACTACGCTCTTGTGGAGTCATAACGTGCATTGCAGAGTCCGACGTGCGTACATTGTGGAAAATTGAAGCACCCGGAAAAGTAATATCTTGTCCAGCACACTGTACAGTGATGCGTCTCGAAGACTGTGTAAGAACATTCACAAATATGATGCAATCACACCTCTGATGATGGTGTAACAATGTGACCTACATAATTTGCAATAATACATCCCGAATACATTATAATAATGCAACTTAAACAGAGTGACTTCTCTAAACTCCTAAAATTCTCTACTCACAGCAGACCACTTTGGCTTATGTGACTAACTATAGCCTACGTAGTCCAATGCTTTTGCAGCCCCCAACTCTCGCATTTGCAGCATGTAGAAGCCATCCCAGCTCACCACTACGATCTATATGACTAATTATTGCATGTGTTGCAAATAGCATGTGTAGCTCCTGACTCTGGCTTCTGCGGCCTACGAACATCATCACAACTCATCATTACAGCCTATGTGAAAAATTATAACCTAGTTGGTCCACAACTCGTGCAAGTCCTGACTCCGGCTTATGCGGCTTTTAGACATCATCCCAGCGCCTCACCGTTAAGACATATGTGTCCAACTATGGCCTACATGGTCTGCAGCTCGTGCAGTTCACGCCTCTGGCCTCTATGACCTACTAACATCATCAGAACACGCCATTCTAGTCTATGTGACCAACTACGACCTACATAACTCACAACTCATATAGCTCCTAACTCTAGCCCCTACAACTAACAAATATCATCGCAGCTCATCAATATGGCCTATGTAACTAACTACGGCTTGCGTGACGTGCAGCTTGTGCAACTCCTAACTTCGACCTCTACGAACCAATGACATCATCACAGCTCACCACTAGGACCTATTGATTGAGCTGACTTACATCTCATGAAATTTTCAAATCTGACTCCTACAATTTACAAACATCATCACAGCCCTCGAGTCCAACCCATGGCACTTACGAACATCATCACATCTGCCAAATCTAGCCCCAATAACCTATAGATGACCTCCACAACTCACTATTACGATTTAAGTGATCCAGAGCTCGTATAACTCCGGACTCAGGCATTTGTGGCTTATGGATATCATCATAGCTCACCATTATGACCCATGTGACCAACTACAGCCTACATAGCTCACAGCTGGTGTAGCTTCCGACTTTGGCCCATGTGACCTACAAACATCATCGCAACTCATCACTATGTTCTATATAATAAACTATGACTTACGTGACTTGCAGCTTGTGTAACTTCTGACTCTAGCCTCTGTGGTTCACAAATGTCATCACAAATCTCCACTATGGTCTAAGTGACTAATTATGGCCTAAGTGGTTTACAACTCATGCAACTCTCGACTCTCACCTTTGTAGCCTACATACATCATCACATCTCACTGCTACGAACTACGTAACCAACTATGATTTATGTAGTTAATAACTTACACAAGTCCTAACTCTGACCTCTACGGCCAATGGACGTTGTCACAACTAGTGCAACTCTCAACTCCAACATCCATGACTTACAGAAGGTTATCATAGCTATTGCAGCTCCCGACTATGGGCCTTGCAACATGCTATCACCGAAAATTATATTCATTACAACCAAACTAATTCTCGTTGACCAACTATTGTACATTTACAATAATCAATTTTGTAACTCTAAATTCCCTAATTTAGGAAAAGAGTGGATATGTGTGCTCACCATTCCTAGTGTATTATTTCAACTAGGTTAGACCCATGATTTTTTTCTCATTTCTAAGATTCTTTACGTAAAAATTGAAGTATCTCTTTCTGCTTACTTCTCTTTAATTACCTGTGTGTGATGGTTTTTCATGCAACACTAAGATGTTAACTCATTACTCTATCACCACAAACCTTCTAACNAGGAAAAGAGTGGATATGTGTGCTCACCATTCCTAGTGTATTATTTCAACTAGGTTAGACCCATGATTTTTTCTCATTTATAAGATTCTTTACGTAAAAATTGAAGTATCTCCTTCTGCTTACTTCTCTTTAATTACATGTGTGTGATGGTTTTTCATGCAACACTAAGATGTTAACTCATTACTCTATCACCGCAAACCTTCTAAGATGCATTAATAATAATATTAATAAAATAGAGTTTGATTACATTAAAAATATATTTTCATGTCCTAATTATGTAAAAAAAAATTTGTGGCTTCAAAATATATATGTTTTTTTTCATCAATGTGGTCTACTGGGTATAGGATTTTTCACGTTTACATATATATATATATATATATATATATATATATATATATATATATATATATATATATATATATATATATATATATATATATATATATATATATATATATA
>JXCR01088396.1:1792-14002 GCA_002079205.1 Phalaenopsis hybrid cultivar | reverse complement strand
GCTTAAGCTTGATTTTATTTGGCCTTGCTTATACTGCACGGCTTGGCTTGGACTTCCTTCGCATTAATTAGATTAGTTATGGTACTCTAGGTTATGCTACATTGAGAGATTGGCTTATCGCATTTTGTCTTGGCTTAACTTCGATTAATGACATTGGCAATTTCACTTGGCATGGCTTAGTTAAGCTTACAATAAACTTTCTTCACCATGGCTTAATTTGCATATCCTAGTCGAAATAGCTTGAGTTTGCTTTTTTAACCTTAGCTTATTAGTGTTATATACTACTTGACTATTTGAGAATAGCTCGAATGGTTTATGGTTTCTTAACTTAGGCTTATTAGCATTATTTGGCTAAATTTGTTTTTCATAGATGTTCATTACTTTGCCTTGCTTGGCTTGATCTAGCACATTTCATTATAGTGCATCATTTAGCTTTCTTAGATTCACTTGGTTTAGTTTGTTGCTAAATATCTAAGTGTTAGTTTGCCAATATGATTGAATATGCATAGGATTTGTAAATAGCAATTTTTTTCATCGTTAAGAGTAGAAAATATATGTTAATTTAAGTTGTTTCAATTTTTGTGTTTCAAGAAAACCATTGAGAGAATCAAAGATGCTTCCATCAAAGATATCAATTGATCCACAATGATTGATAAGAGATATTATAAGCTTATGTATGTTGTAAGCCTAAAGTACTGAGATGACAATTAGATATTTATCTTGTGCGCCTTCAACTATGCTTATATGTACTTGCTTAAATAGATATTTATGAGATACCTTGCATAAAAAAAAAATTAGCAACAATAATCACACAAAATGTTGAGTTAAAATTTTTTTTGTAATACTAATGATTTAGCTTATTTTTCTCTATTCTTGATAACTTTCTTTTTTCGTTAGTATGGATTACACTTGAATGATCATACCAAAATGGAGTAAAGAATATCTAAAAGTAGTTAAAATTTTTAGAGTTCCCTAGTCGGAACATATATTTATCAAAAGAAATTTTATGTTGTTGTAAATCAAGTATTAAAAGATATTTTCATTCGATGAACAATATTAAAGATTACTTAATTTTGAAGAAAATTTTCTTGGGTATATTGTATAGAATCAATTTAGAGAACAACATTGAACTATTGCTAAAGTTGTAAAAGTGATAGAATGTGTGAAATTTTCTATCCACGAATAAATTTGAAGGGGGTTGATGTGTGGGTTCATGGGTGAGGGGCGGTGTATATGGGTTGAGTGGAGGGGGGTAGGTTTGGTGGTTTGTATGAGGTTGATTGGATGGAAATTCCGATTCAAAAAATCGTACATGACAGGAAATGTACACTTTTTCTATTTTGATAGCTTGACAATGGTATCATTTGTGGTTGAGTGGACATCCTATAAAGAGGCAAGGTGTGGAGCATAAGGGAAATTTGTGTGGGGCTAGATTTTGAACATGGGAAACATAGGCATCCAAATGTTTTGAGTAGGTTGGGTTTTGGTTGTAGAGTTGTTGAAAGGGAGAGAAGTTTTTTTTTTTGTGATGGATGGTGGGGGAGATTGATGAGATAGGTTCCGGTTTGTATGAGGCCAGGCTAATGTGATATGGAAATGTTTGTTGTTTAGATGAGGGCCCTGGAAACATTTAAGAGGTGTCTTTGTTTGCTTTCGGACACTCCATTTTGCTCAGGTGTGTATCGGTAGCTTTGTTAATGTATTATGTCATGATGTGTAAGTTATTGTTGGAGGTGTTGGTTGTTGTATTCTCCTCCACCGTTAATGTGGAGGATTTGAATAGGTGGTTGGAACTGGGTTTTGACCATGGATTTGGACTGTATAAATGTGGTTGTGGTTTCTGATTTTTATTTGAGTAAGTATAACAAAAAATAGAAAATATAGTCATCAATGAGAATAATGTAAAATTTATATTCATTAGAGGATAGGATTGGAGTTATATTCCATACATCTGAGTAGATAATTTATAATAACTTAGAGCTAAATATACCTGAAATATGAAATGATAACTCACAACTTTTATCAGTGTTGTAAGGTGTACCTATTGTTGAATTCAAATCTGTTTGGTAGACCGCGCCCAAGGAACAGATTATTGGATCAAGGAAAGAAGATTGTGAGAGAGAGAGAGAGAGATAGATAGATAGATAGATAGATAAACGAGGAGAATAGGAATTACATATTTTGCCCTAAGAGAAGATATTTATTAAAAATGGGAGGGGGTAAAAAATATAAAAATTACATATTTTGCCCCAAGAGAAGAACAAAAGGCATTTTAGTCCCTATTTTTCTGACCATTGGATCATCATGAGATCTGTGCTGAATATTTTTTATTATACATATTAAGTTTTCTAATTTTTTGGCTCTTTGATAGTGACATCTATAACAAGGACAAGAAAATTTATCAAAAAAATGTTAAATACATAATTTGCTAATGATACTCCATGTAAACCATTTTCTTGCACTCAGTTCTGACATCTTTATCGTCCTCTTCTGGATCTCTCATTTTGAAGTTTTTCTAAGAGGGGATTTATCAAATTCCAATGGTCGGACGGAGGAAGATGTCAGCCGTCAAAGGAAAAGTTAGTTATTGGACGAAAATTTAGTTGTCGAGGGAAAAGTCAGTCATCAGAGGAAAAGTCCGTCATCAGAGAAAAAGTTGACCATCGGAGGAAACTTTTCGTTGTTAAAGAAAAGGTAGGTAGACTGAAGAAAATTCAGCTGACTAAGAAAAAATCACTCCTTGAGGGAAAAGTTTGTCGTGGCAGGAAAAGATCGTTGTTGGGGGTACCGCGGTCAAGGGAAATGTTGGTCGACATAAGAAAAGTTAGTCGACTAAGGAAAAATCAGTCGTCGGGAGAAAAGTCTGCTATCAAAGGAAAATTCGAACAACCAAGGGAGGCTGATAGATGAGAGGAGAATGCAGGTGTGATTCTAACGCCGGTTCTTTTATCCTGACAAGTATGGTGACACTTTCAGTCTATAGGTGAAGCCTCCAAGTATTTATTTCTTCTAAGGCAAAGCTGCAATAAGAATGAAAAACTCATAAATAAAGAAAAGATATTATATCCTTGGTCCAACCTTTACTTAACGTTTTAGCAGCTCTTTCATTGGTCTTTGATGAGCTGATTTTTTGAGATATGCTCTTAGATTTTCTGGATATGATTTTCGTTCAACTCAAGTTCCACCTTTCGTAGAGCTTATTGTTGTCGAGCAGTGAGTCATGTCAAGGGCAGAAGTTGATCATTGTACACACTTCATGGAGCTTGTCACTGTCGGGTGGCAAATCATCTTTAAGTTCAAAGATGATTATCATACACCCCTCGCAGAATTTGTCATTGTCAGGTGAAGAACCATATTTGGGTCATAGATGATCTTCGTACACCCCTCATGAAGCTTGTCGTTCCGGCGAATTGTCTCTAGGATCAAAGATGATCGCCGTACACCCTTCACAAATCTTTTCGCTGTCGGGCGGCGAATCATAAATAGGTTGTTGACAATCATCATGCACTCTTCACAGAGCTTGTTGCTATCAGGTAGCTAATCATCTCTAGGGTTGAAGATGATTATTGTATACCCCTTACGGAGCTCTTCACTGTCGAGTGGCAAATCATGTTTGGGTTGTAGATGATCGGCATACACCCTTTTTGGAGCTTCTTGCTGTTGCGTGGTGAATCATCTCCAGGTTTGAAGATGATCATCATACACTCCTTGTGGAGCTTTTCACTGTCGAGTGGTTAATCTTCTCGTACACCCTTCATTATCGATGTAGGGTGGTGAATCATCTCTGGGTCGTAGATGATCGACATACACCCCTACATGATGGCAAATCATTTTTATGATTAAAAATGATTGTCTTAGACCCCTTGTAGAGCTTGTAATTGTCGGGTGGCGAATCATCTTTGGGTCGTAGATGATCATCATGCATCCCTCGTGGAGCTTGTCATTGTCGGGTGGCGAATAATTTTCGGATGTTTGTCTAATCCGAGCTAGAGACTTGAGCTCGTTGTAGGAAACATCTTGTCACTAGCTCTTTAAAGTGTTTTACTGATCGGACATTTAAAGTCGTTGTCGGTTATACTACCCATATTTAAGTTCCCCAACTCTCAAGTGGTCATCAACATGCATGAACTCCCTGATTTCGCTAAGTCTTGACATCTTGAGGATTGAAGAACAGATCCTTTATGCAAATACATTTCTTCAAAATTACCTAAGATATACTTTTTGATATACCAAACGAAATAGTTTTAAACTTATGCATATAAGG
Source organism: Phalaenopsis hybrid cultivar (assembly GCA_002079205.1). NCBI lineage: Eukaryota > Viridiplantae > Streptophyta > Magnoliopsida > Asparagales > Orchidaceae > Phalaenopsis > Phalaenopsis hybrid cultivar. The sequence goes on along the minus strand of JXCR01088396.1, from coordinate 9,738 downwards.
AATAATTGTTTTGATCGTCTAAGACACTAGATATAACAAGGTTTCGTTTGGAATTTCATGTAATTATAAAATTTTGATCAACAATGACTTGTGTGTGCTCATTTAAGTATTTCACTATATATATTTATATATTTGAAAAAAAAAGTGAGTGGTGTGTAAATAAATCTTCCCTTCCTCCACGGTTTTGGGTTGGAGAATGGTGGTCAGACAAAATCGAGTGGTCGATCGACAAGCAGGAGATTGATTGACCGGTAGCCTCTCCATCGCTCGTTGTTTTGCCTCCATTGTACGCCAATGCATGCAGCTTAGTATCATTTCATGACTTCAAATGCATGACTAGTTATAGCCTCGTAGCATTGTGTATATGAGATTATTGGCGCTTATAAGTCCATGGGAAGGATTTTTTTAAGGGCAGATGTGTGGCTTCTGGGATGTTGCCGCTTGGTTGCCAAAAAAGAGAGCTGGGGTGGTTGATCAGTGAGGTGGTCAGTTGGTTGCTATGATAGTGACCAGCCAATGAGTCGGCCGATCGATTAGAAGAAAATTCAAAAAATAAGGAAATAAGACAATGTTGCTATAAAACTCTTATAACAAACCATGAAGAAAAGTAGATGCCAAGGCAGAACTATAGTAGAGCACGATACTTGAAATCATTGGTCAATGTGGTGGATGACCAACTGAGAGAGCAGGGGTGACCAGATGAATAAGTGGAGTGAAACCTCCATTGTGACAGTTCCCTTTATGCTTTCTTAATTTTCTTGTCGATGGTACGATCCAAACTCACCACACCTAAAAGAATGTTGAATCCAAATCTATCCGGTTGAACGTGCCCAAGAAATAGAGTGTTGGACCGAGGAAAAAATATTTAGAGATAAAGAGAAATAGATAGAAAAGTGAGAGGAGAAGAGAAAGTTTATCGTCATCGAGGGCGAATGGGATGTTCCTATGGCCGATGACCTATTTCATTTCTTAAAGAAAATATTTTATAAGTTGGGAGATCCAAAAGTCCCCTTACATCAAAAAAACCCTCATATTTATAGAAGATAGAAGGGGTAAAAAATATAAAAAATTATATACTTAGCATATTTATAGAATAAATACAATTAACACACACACACGCCTCACAGGTGACAAAGCAACCCTCACTCATATTCTTATTAGTTTTAAAGAGAAGTGCAAATGACATTCTAGTCCCTCTTATTCCGACCGTCGGATGGTCTTGAGATTAGTGCAGACCATTTTTTAGTATACACATATGATGTTTTATAATTTAGTGTGGAGTTTGGCTAGAAGCAGCATTGTTGATAATTGGGGATGGTTATGACTATTGTGCCATATGATGTTAATGGATTGTACTGTTGTTAGAGCAATTGGTTGCATGGTGGTGGCTACTGACAGAGATTCTTTACAACCATTTCATTATCTAATATTCGTCGAATAAGTTTAAAAAAAAAAAGAAAATTTGATTTATAATGCTCATCTCTAAATGTAAATCAGGATGCATACCAAAATTTTACTAATTAAAAATCAATGATATATGTCTATTGCAGACAATCAACTCAAATTCTTTTGATCTTATCTCAACCCTAACCGGGTCCACCTAATAAGATTAATTTTCTCATTAATTTTATTCCAAAGCAAATTACAGTCACCAAATTATTTGATTTTGATCCACTTTTCACTCTTACACAATATTAAAATTATATAAATAATTCGTATTTATCTAAACCAAAAGCTAACATCAATAATAATTTTATTAAAATTAATAGGAAATGTAAATATTTTGTTGTCTTATAGTTACATGCTTTCGCTTAAGAAAAAATATATAATTTTTTTAAATAAATTACGGACTAACAATAATTAGCGATATGCCACCAGTCATAAATACAGGCCAGACAGAATATTACCAAACAATTAGATGATGAATGAAAAGTAAACCTGGAAGGGCCGCTTAAGACGAGCACTGTGATGGGCCTAAAACATTTGGGCCTTTAATTAGTTGGCCCGCAAAATATTCCGTTAAAATCGACTTAGAGTTTCTGTAGATATATATATGTATGTATTTAGTATGTATATATATACAAGCATACAAACATGTATACCTTATGTACATACAAACAAACACACACACACACACACACGCAAACAAACACATATATAGGTATAGATGTGTGTGTGAGTGTCTCTGTGTGTGTGTGTGTGTATATATATATATAACAATAATTCTCATCATCCGACACAAATCTCGAGGTATGATATGGATCTCAAGGCAATCTTGAGCAAGAAATGTTCAAATTTCGATTAAGAATCATCCAGAGCTCCAATTTTAGCAAATTTACAATCAAACTGATCGGCTCGATGAGATAAATCTAATGGTATCAAAGTGTATTTGAAGGGTCAAGTAAATGTCAAATCTAACGAGTTTATTATCAAACTAAGTGTGTCAACAAGACCAGTCCTAAGAGCATAAGATTCTACAATTCTCATATTATTAAGGCACTCAAATATCTATCAAATGTCATCTGATCGAGAGAGTCTCTCCTAGCAGTTCGATCAAAGTTGTTCATATTCATTCATTAAATGCAACCGAGCTCTATAAATAGAGTCATACCCCTCTCTTGAAAGGAGGGAGAGAGCTTGAATTCTGAAGAATATTGAAGCTTGGAGGAGCAGTTGCCTTCTACTTTTACAACCTTCGACCACCACCAACCACCGTCAACACCACTCACTAGCGACCGCTAATCACCATCAGTCGTCGTCCACGCATTGTGACGAAGCATTAGACGAAGCAAAAACTAATGTCGTGGAGTCACGGAGCAACCTGCGAAGCGGCTCATCGTCCCGAACATCGGGCTGACCTAAAAAACAAGGCAACAACGCACTTTGAAAATGGTGTAACAACACACCCTGAAGACGGTAAAGCAACACACCACAAAGATTATGCAACAATGCACTTAGAAGATGATGTAACAACGCACCTTAAAAGATGGTGTAATAGTGCTTCTCAGAGATGGGGTAACGACGCACGTTGCATATGCTTGTGCAACTTTTGACTCAAATTCCCGCAGCCTACGAACATCATTAATACTCACCACTATAACCTAAGTGTTCAACTGCAACCTGCTTGGTCCACAGCTCGTGCAGCTTCTGATTCTGGCCTCTACTACCCACAAACATCATTGTGACTCACCACTATGACCTATATAGTTTACGTGGTCCATAGCTCCTCTAACTCCCTACTACAGCCTCTATAGCCAACCAACATTCCTAAAACAATCATCTACGACCTACCTGGCCAACTATTGTCATGGTTATCAACTACAACTTCTACAATAAGCTAGCACTACAATCATACACTCATGGAAGACTGCTACCTCAGCGGTAATCGACTATAGCCCTTACAGCCTGTCGTCATCAAGAACTACAACAAGACTGTAGATATGCAACTTTGTAATTCTTTTTTCCCCAATTTAAGAGAAGAGCAGACATGTGTACTCACAATTTATACTGGATTATTTTAACTAGGTTAGGGATTCTATCCCTTTCAAAGGTTTTCCTCGTAAAAAATTGATGTGTCTTATCATGCTTATTTCTCTTTAATTACCTGGTGTGTGTTGGTTTTTCATGTCATGCTAAGACGATAAATAATCATTACTCTACTGCCACGAATCTTCTAGCATGTATCAATATGTGTGCTTATTATATATATATATATATATATATATATATACTTTTAAATTGAATTACTTTCGAACAAGACGTTCTCCCGCTAAAACAAACTTATTTTATTTACGAGTTGAATAATGAGTATTGAAGTTTCAAGCGAAATTAACAATCTTAATTTTAAAGCAGAGCTTCCATCATAGGCTTGTTGTATATGTTAAGTTATCATTCGANATATATATATATATATATATATATATATATATATATAATTTTAAATTGAATTACTTTCGAACAAGTCGTTCTCCCGCTAAAACAAACTTATTTTATTTACGAGTTGAATAATGACTATTGAAGTTTCAAGCGAAATTACCAATTTTAAATATTAAAGCAGAGCTTCCAACATAGGCTTGTTGTATATGTTAAGTTATCATTCGGCATATCTCAAATCCCCATTCACTAATCTTGTATATTTTAGCCGCACATGTTATTGAATTTTATCTTTTTTTTTACAATTTTGTAAGAAGTTTATTAATTATATAAAGGTTTTAATATAGCAAATAAAGATAATTTTGATGGAACTAAAACCATTAGATGTTCTTACTTTATTGTATTTATGAAATGTAAAATTGGTTGTGAAACCTGTTGGAATGAATATATATAGACACACACACACGCANACTTTATTGTATTTATGAAATGTAAAATTGGTTGTGAAACCTGTTGGAATGAATATATATAGACACACACACTCACACATATGCACACAGATAAATAAATAAATAAGTATTGATGCATCATCAATAAGTTTTATCATTCAGCATGAACCTCAACATATTTTTGAAAAAAACAATGTTTCTAACTAAAATTCAAGATCCAAGGCTTAGATTTCAGCAACTCCACAGTCAAATTAACTCTTTCGACAATACGAAAACATAGATATTGAAGTTGGGTCAGTCCAAGTCTAATCAAGCTGAGATGAAGCTATTGAAGCACATTATTAAGCTATGGATCGTCAATTTGATGATTGAATGAACTTTAAGTTTGACATGTTTATAGTCGAATAAGAGAAATTTGACGGGAAGAATCTAACAAACCCAAGATCACTCAATTCTGAGTTCTTTAAGGCTCTTAAATCATCAAAAAAAATCTCTATGATCAAGATTGATCAATATGGGTCATCGATTAGTTGATTGGGGAAGTTATTCATCAAAAGAACAAAATACCCCTGCACATAAGCTATAAATAAACCCCCACTCATTGCTGGAGAAGGAGGAGAAGAAGAAGAATTTCATAGTATGTTCTANATAAATAAGTATTGATGCATCATCAATAAGTTTTATCATTCAGCATGAACCTCAACATATTTTTGAAAAAAAACAATGTTTCTAATTAAAATTCAAGATCCACGGCTTAGATTTCAGCAACTCCATAGTCAAATTAACTCTTTCGACAATACGAAAACATAGATATTGAGGCTGGGTCAATCCAAGTCTAATCAAGCTGAGATCAAGCTATTGAAGCGCATTATGAAGCTATGGATCGTCAATTTAATGATTGAATGAACTTTAAGTTTGACATGTTTATAGTCGAATAAGAGAAATTTGACGGGAAGAATCTAACAAGCCCAAGATCACTCAATTATGAGTTCTTTAAGGCTCTTAAATCATCAAAAAAATCTCTATGATCAAGATTGATCAATATGGGTTATCGATTAGTTGATTGGAGAAGTTATTCATCAAAAGAACAAAATACCCCTGCCTATAAGCTATAAATAAACCCCCACTCATTGCTGGAGAGGGAGGAGAAGAAGAAGAATTTCAGAGTATGTTCTAGACTGATGAATTGACAATAAGTTTTAGCCTTCGTAACCGCAAATCACTGTCAACCACCGTCCGTTAGCCATCAAAAACCACCGTCGGCAATCATTATTTTCCTTTGCATACCTCCTAACACCAATGATTCCTATTTTCAAATGTCATATCCTAAATATGGTTGTAACATATAACAATTGTATTTAAAAACCCGGTGATAACTCAAAAACCACAATCTACATTTTACTCGACCAAATGATGTTAATCACCTTTTATGGCCTATATGATCAAATGATGATATTACAGTCACTGACTGATTTTATTCTAGTCACCAACTACAGCCTATGTAGCCAACTGACAATATTGTTGCTACCAACTATGGCATACATGAACAACTACTACAATAAATTTCAACTACGACCTCTATAATCAACTAACGTTATTTCAGCCTCCCACTAAGATCAATGTGGTCAATTGACGCTTTTGCAGTCGCCAACTACGACTTATGAGACAAACTGCGGATATTGCAACCACCAATTACGACATATGTGGCCAACTACTGCTTTTAAAATGTTTCAACTTTTTATTTTGTAGCCAACTGACACTATTACAGTCACCAACTACAATCACTGTGACCAACTAATGATATTGTAGTTTCAAATTATAGCCTTTGTTGCCAACTGCTACTTGTGAAGTAACCAACTACAGCCTTCCTAACTGACTTCATGTTATTACTATAGCTTCTAACTACAGCATTTGTGGCCAACTATAGTTATTGTAACCATCGATCATATTTTCATGATCAACTATGTTTTTTATAGCCCAATTACGACTATTATAGCTGAACTACTATTATACATTTTTAATTTCAACATTACAATTCAATATTTTCTAATTCATGAAAAAGGTGAATGTATGTACTTGCAAACACATAATGAATTACTTTCAATGTGCAATTCCTCACGGGTTTTTCTCTCTTCAGATTTTTCTAACTAAAAAATATTGTTGTCCCCTCCTACTACTTTTCAATCATATATGTGTGTGTTGAATCTTTGTACAACACTAAAATAATAAATTATCATTTTACGGCATCTAATCTTTAACAAATCTCATTTTTTCCCCTTTTAAACAAAATCTGTGAGGTGAAATAATTTTTTTATTTTCCTATTAAATAACAATATAAATTGAACGGAGAAGTTTTCGCGTACACGATTTTGAAGTTTTAAACTAAAAAAAAATTATATTAGATTATTTTGATAATTTTTTTATTGAGAAAAAGCTTAAAATCTAAATTTACTTTCAGATTAATATTAAATGAAACAATTTTATATTCTACTAATCTAAAAAAATATACTAAAAGTCAATTTTATGCTTATAAATCTTCAATGGAAAAATATTACAGTCAATTAAATTCATATATTGTTGTACACATTAGAATATACTCCCTATGAATTACATTCTGATTGATGTCCTCACATACTTATTATGTATGTAATATTTTTTCCTCCCCAAGAGTATGGGGGCGGTCGGGGGGTTCGCCAAACCTAATATTTTCTCTAGTATATGACCGTGTTGAAATGATCTTAAACCTAGCTAGCCAATAGCAATTAAGCATAATTGCTTTTTCTAGGTCACAAATTTTAAATCATATATTTAAAATTTATCACTTAATATTTAAAAAACAAAAATTACACACACTCTCCTCTCTATCACATATATATTATTTACATACATATCACACCGTCTCATCTATTTGAAATCTAACACATAAATTTTTGTATTGACATTAAAGACACTTTATACTTTAATACTATATCAACACTATCACAATTATTTATCGNTGTGTGTGTATATATATATATATATAACATACGTTATAAAAGATTTGGGAGATATTAATATGAACTATAAAGTACTGATGTTAGGTATGTAAGAACATACCAATTTGATGGTATGCATGTAAATGCCCCAAAACTAATTCTTATCAGAATTCCTTAACTAAATCACCCAACACAAATCAACACAAATATCCTCAATAACATTTAAATATTTAAGGTTATAGAACAGAATTGAACATTGAAATGCGCTAAACTATAACAGTCACTGTGGAGCTATCAACTTAGACGTAGTTATCTTAGATTATCCAAGAGTAGATAATTAAAGCCAATTGATGCTTAATTCATTTCTTAATTTTGTGCTATTATATATATCCTTAAACTAATTAATGATATTTTTTTAGAATTTTTATATTATTTAGTAAGAACACAAGTGATTGTTTGAGCTTTGATGCGTGCTAGAAAATTCGCGGCAGTAGAGTAATGGATTATCGTCTTAGCGTTGCACGAAAATTCAGCACACACTCAGATGAAAGTGAATCAAGCTGTAATAACACCAGAAGTTTTTACGTGGAAAACCCGTAAAAAGGGAAAAACCACGGGGCCTGGCCCAGTTGTAAAAATCCACTATAAG
>JXCR01088373.1:0-13433 GCA_002079205.1 Phalaenopsis hybrid cultivar | reverse complement strand
TTGTGATTAAATTTTGAGTTGTTTTATATTTTGAATGTTGTGGTAGTGAATTTTATCTTGGTTGATTTTAGTTTTGATTTTGGCTTTGGTTTTGTGGCTATCCTGATAGTTTTATTTTTCATGCAAGGTGACATGCAAGTTTGCAAGTATAAAAGCACAGTATGAAAGTATAAGAAATACAACGGTGAAAATTGTAAAAGTGTACCTGGCGAGTCTTCTCGTTCCATCACCTGAACCTCAAAAGGCATGTTAAGGCAGTTATATGAGATAGGGAGGTAAAATTTTGACAACCTATTTAACCCTAGGTCATATCTTGGTTGGTCCTTAAGAGTTTAATTAAGGATAATTTTGTCAAGCAAAACATATTAAGTTTAGTAGATCTCCGAGGTATCCAACATGGAGTTTAATTAAGGATGATGTTGTCAAGCAAAATATATTAAGTTTAGTAGATCTCCGAGGTGTCCAACAGATCTAGATAAAGAAGCAGGTCCGTTCTACTCTCTTGCTGCCTGGTGGAAGATCCCGAGCTCTTTTAAACTTATTATGTTGCTTAATAATTCATCCTATAAAACACCCTAATGCTCAATGAACATTTATGTCTCAAGTACCCCTAAGAGTAAGGTAATTATCATATGTAATTTAATTTTGAATATTATGTGGGTGAAGACCCTTAAAGAGGCAAGTTAGTGTTATTGGAACACTGAACCAAATTTTGGTCCTAATTGGGCTTGTAGTGTTTGAAAGATGTTCTAATTTTCAATGATAGTTATTTTTCTAATTCTCATTTAAATAAAACTTGATTTAGCCTAAGTCACTGCTAAGCCTTTAAGACCTAGGTGAGTGTCTTGGTTAGTTTTAAAAATGTTAAGCTTTAGGTGATCCTGATTCATGATTTAAATCATATTTGAAAATCAAAATAGGGGTATTAAATCGATTAGTTATTGACTTCAAAAGTCATACCCCTAAGCCATAGGTTCATTTTATTTTAATAAACTTCCAGATTTTAATAAATTAGAAATTTATTAACTTTTCTTTTCAATTGGGAAAGTGAGGTTGGTTTCTACCCTTATGTTTCAATCATCCAAATTAAGATCAGAGATTACACATTTCCCTCTTTAAATTAAGCCTAACATGTTTAATTAAGGCAAGGTTTCCAAAATTACACATTTGCCCCTAAGGCTCTAACACTTCATAATTACAATTAACCCCTTGTGTTTCAAAAATCCAAATAAACTGATTAAGATCAGAGGTTGCCCATTTTCCTCCTTGAATTAAGCCTAAATGTTAATTAAGATAAAATTTCCAAAATTACACAATTTCCCTTAAGGCTCTAACACTTCATAATTTATCAAATTTAATCCAAATGACTTTGGCTAAATTTCTAAAATTACACATTTGCCCCTAAGGCTCTAACACTTCATAATTTGTCAAATTCAATTCCAATGCAAAATTACACATTTGCCCCTAAGGCTCTAACACTTCATAATTTATCAAATTCAATTCAAATGGCTTTGAAATTTTTATCCTACCTTATTCATGGATCAATTAAGACATCAGAGGAGAAAATGTGATTTTTCAAGATTTAATTTAATTTACATAATTGTTTTCATGCAAAAAATAGAACTTTGCAAAGAAAATTTGATTAGGGGAAATTCTAATCCCTTAAAATTTTTAGTGGAGGTAGACCTAGACTAGAGAACCCATTGGAACAAATTTCATGATTTTTTGAATTTTATTTGAATTTTAAGAATTATTTTAAGTTTTGGGTATTTATTAAATATAAAATATTTTAAATGGGGAAAGTTAAGTTTTATATTTTTGAAAAATCTCGCTGAGGTCAAAGAACTTAGAGGAGAAGATTTTATATTTTTTTAAGTTTTATTTGATTAATTGGAATTATTTTTAATGAAAACCCATTTTTAGCCTTTAAAAATTATTTATAAGCTTTAAAATTTAATTTCTTTATTTAGAAAACCAGGAAAAATATTCTAATTATTCCAAAATGATCGGAAACAATTTATAATATTTTCATGAATTTTGTTATTTTTGTGATTTTTATGGATTTTTAATTATTTTAAATATTTAAAATACGCTAAAAATCAAGTTTTTATTTTAAATATCATTTTATTTTTAAAAAAATACTTCTGATCACAGAGAACTAAAAAAACTAAGTTTTATAATTTTTCAAGTTATATTTTAATTATTAAAAATCATTTTAGTGCCAATAATGTTAATTAACTTGAAAAATCAATTTAAGTTAGCAAATGAACTTAAAATGCTTTGAAATTTTAATGGTGAGTTCTCTGGATCCTAAAAAATAGTGGAGATCAAAATTCAAGTCATTTTGTTATTTTTATTTTTCAAAATTAATTATCTTAGTGATTTACGGTTTGTAAACATTAGGTGTATTTTGAATAACTTGACTTNATAATTTTTCAAGTTATATTTTAATTATTAAAAATCATTTTAGTGCCAATAATGTTAATTAACTTGAAAAATTAATTTAAGTTAGCAAATGAACTTAAAATGCTTTGAAATTTGAATGGTGAGTTCTCTGGATCCTAATAAATAGTGGAGATCAAAATTCAAGTCATTTTGTTATTTTTATTTTTCAAAATTAATTATCTTAGTGATTTACGGTTTGCAAACATTAGGTGTATTTTGAATAACTTGACTTATGAGAAATTTTTCCAAGGGTTCTCTGGTCATAGTAAACCTTCTAAAATTTTCTTGGATTTTTCTAAGTAACATGCTAATTTCCATGATTATTTTAAGCAAATAATGCACATAAATTTGAAAAATGTGATTCTCTGTCTAGGGACCTCCTCTGACTTTGGAAAAATCAAGGGAATCAGGGGATGTTCCCTAAGACAAAGGCAACAACATGCTAAAATTTCAAGCCATGGTGATATCACTACATGCATGGAGAAGTAAAACATCCAAATCAATGTTTAATTAATTAAAAATAAAATATACATCACCATGACTTAAAATTATTTTCACATTTTTCTCCTCTGTTCACTGAGCAAGAGGGTATTTTTATTTATTTTTGTGATTTTTCTACACCATGATATGAATTTTTGAAGTTAGGGCTATTTAAATAAATAGAAAAAATTTATATTTATCTATTTAAACAGTGCAATGCCGTGTAGATCCTAGGCAGCTCTAAACTCCATGCGGCGCGCTCCCATTTGACGTCATCGTCCACCTCAGCGCTGACTTGGCCTGCGGTTTATGTTCCAAAGCGCTGACAGCCTCGATCTCCTCCATCCATTGGATACACGCTTGATTAAACGGCTCCTCATCATCGTCCCCGATAGAGTGATCCCGTGACCGTCCACACTAAAACCTTAAGATCTAGGCCATAGACTCAACCAAATCACTTCGAGTTTGATCCTATGGACTCGTCTAAGTGAGACGAACACATCCATACTGCTAAGGTACCATGAAATCAAGCTTAAGTCAACCAAATCACTTCGGGTTTGATCCTATGGACTCATCTAAGTGAGACGAACATATCCATACGCAACCAAATCACTTCGGGTTTGATCCTATGGACTCGTCTAAGTGAGACAAACACATCCATACAAACCAAATCACTTTGGGTTTGATCCTATGGACTCGTCTAAGTGAGACGAACACATCTATACGATTAATGCCAAATCACTTTGGGTTTGATCCTATGGACTCGTCTAAGTGAGACGAACACATCCATATGGTAATCATCTAATTAAATTAAACATAATCAAATGGAGAATTAAAATAGGCTCGGGAGGGAGAGAAGTTCTATACATTTGCTCTGAGAAGTGAAGCTTCGATCAGAGAGTCTTGGCACGTTCGTTGGGGTCCAAAGAGGCTAACGATTAAGTCTTTGATCTTGGTGTGAGGCCTAGATATGATTTCAATCACATCAGGATTTGGGTGTTGGTTTAGAGCTATGGTAGAGGCTCTATGAGAGAGGAATTTGATGGGGCTTTAGCTCCTTTCACTGTTGTGAAGGTGTGGGTGAGTTTAATTTGAGTTTGGTGGAGTTTAGAGGTGTGGAGAGATTTGTCCTATCCCCGGCAAGGTTTTCAACTCAAAAATTGGGCTCCTACAAGGGTATTCAGGGCAATGTGGTGGTTGGGTTGCACTGAGGGGGTCTCAAAGAGGCTTTAGGATCAATTTGGGGAAGTTTCCTAGAGGAATTTCAACTCTCCCTCCATGGCCGTGGAGGGGAGAATTTTATAAAAATGGCCTTAAGCTTGCTGTCATGGCCATTTGGGGCGTGAAATGTGCTGCCTAGGAGGAGGGGGGAGAGGCTTTAAGCTTCAATTTGGATAATGTGGCCTATAGGTTTGAATTTGGTTTAATCCCATGGTGGTGGCCCTCAGTTTGGCCATTTTCGGTCCACTAGGCTGGCCGGTCCGCCAGGGGGAGGTGGTTAGGAGCTCAGGGAACCCAGGGGAATATGTCAACGCAATTTAATGATTTTAGGCTTTGTTTTGGCAAAAATATCTAAGGCTTAAGCAAATATGGCATTAAATCCCTTGATTTAGGTGACCTTTGGTCCATGGCTTAGTTTAGGTGGTTAGATGGGTTTTGGTTCAGTCTTAGGGTCTAACCAATGGCTGAGGTGGACTTAATTTGATGACTTTGGGGTAGTTAGGCCATCTTTAATGCATATGTTCAATGCGGGTTCAAGTGATCAAAGTTTGGGTATGGGCTAGGTTAGCCATGCCAATTTGCCTAATTGATTTATCAACATTGTGTAGATGATTTTTATGAAAATTTTTGGTGAAGGGTTGACGTGATTGNTTGGTCCTTAGGAGTTTAATTAAGGATGATGTTGTCAAGCAAAATATATTAAGTTTAGTAGATCTCTGAGGTGTCCAACAGATCTAGATAAAGAAGCAGGTCCGTTCTACTCTCTCGCTGTCTGGTGGAAGATCCCGAGCTCTTTTAAACTTATTATGTTGCTTAATAATTCATCCTATAAAACACCCTAATGCTCAATGAACATTTATGTCTCAAGTACCCCTAAGAGTAAGGTAATTATCATATGTAATTTAATTTTGAATATTTTGTGGGTGAAGACCCTTAAAGAGGCAAGTTATTGTTATTGGAACACTTAACCAAATTTTTGTCCTAATTGGGCTTGTAGTGTTTGAAAGATGTTCTAATTTTCAATGATATTTACTTTTCTAATTCTCATTTAAATAAAACTTGATTTAGCCTAAGTCACTACTAAGCCTTTAAGACCTAGGTGAGTGTCTTGGTTAGTTTTAAAAATGTTAAGCTTTAGGTGATCCTGATTCATGATTTAAATCATATTTGAAAATCAAAATAGGGGTATTAAATCGTTATTGACTTCAAAAGTCATACCCCTAAGCCTTAGGTTCATTTTATTTTAATAAACTTCCAGATTTTAATAAATTAGAAATTTATTAACTTGTCTTTTCAATTGGGAAAGTGAGGTTGGTTTCTACCCTTATGTTTCAATCATCCAAATTAAGATCAGAGATTACACATTTCCCTCTTTAAGTTAAGCCTAAATGTTAATTAAGGCTAAATTTCCAAAATTACACATTTGCCCCTAAGGCTCTAACACTTCATAATTTATAAAATTCAATTCAAATGACTTTGAAATTTTTATCCTACCTTATTCATGGATCAATTAAGACATCAGAGGAGAAAATGTGATTTTTCAAGATTTAATTTAATTTACATAATTATTTTCATGCAAAAAATAGAACTTTGCAAAGAAAATTTGATTAGGGGAAATTCTAATCCCTTAAAATTTTTAGTGGAGGTAGACCTAGACTAGAGAACCCTTTGGACCAAATTTCATGATTTTTTGAATTTTATTTGAATTTTAAGAATTATTTTAAGTTTTGGGTATTTATTAAATATAAAATATTTTAAATGGGGAAAATTAAGTTTTATATTTTTGAAAAATCTCGCTGAGGTCAAAGAACTTAGAGGAGAAGAGTTCATGTTTTTTTTAAGTTTTATTTGATTTATTGGAATTATTTTTAATGAAAACCCATTTTTAGCCTTTAAAAATTATTTTTAAGCTTCAAAATTCAATTTCTTTATTTAGAAAACCAGGAAAAATATTCTAATTATTTCAAAATGATTAGGAAACAATTTATAATATTTTCATGAATTTTGTTATTTTTGTGATTTTTATGGATTTTTAATTATTTTAAATATTTAAAATACGCTAAAAATCAAGTTTTTATTTTAAACATCATTTTATTTTTAGAAAATACCCCTGATCATAGAGAACTCAAAAAACTAAGTTTTATAATTTTTCAAGTTATATTTTAATTATTAAAAATCATTTTAGTGCCAATAATGTTAATTAACTTGAAAAATCAATTTAAGTTAGCAAATGAACTTAAAATGCTTTGAAATTTTAATGGTGAGTTCTCTGGATCCTAAAAAATAGTGGAGATCAAAATTCAAGTCATTTTGTTATTTTTATTTTTCAAAATTAATTATCTTAGTGATTTACGGTTTGTAAACATTAGGTGTATTTTGAATAACTTGACTTATGAGAAATTTTCCCAAGGGTTCTCTGGTCATAGTAAACCTTCCAAAATTTTCTTGGATTTTTCTAAGTAACATGCTAATTTCCATGATTATTTTAAGCAAATAATGCACATAAATTTGAAAAATGTGATTCTCTGTCTAGGGACCTCCTCTGACTTTGGAAAAATCAAGGGAATCAGGGGATGTTCCCTAAGACAAAGGCAACAACATGCTAAAATTTCAAGCCATGGTGATATCACTACATGCATGGAGAATTAAAACATCCAAATCGGTGTTTAATTAATTAAAAATAAAATATGCATCACCATGACTTGAAATTATATCCACATTGTTCTCCTCTGTTCACTGAGCAAGAGGGTATTTTTATTTTATTTTTGTGATTTTTCTACACCATGATATGAATTTTTGAAGTTATGGCTATTTAAATAAATAGAAAAAATCCATATTTATGTATTTAAATAGTGCAATGCCGTGTAGATCCTGGGCAGCTCTAAACTCCATGCGGCGCGCTCTCATTTGACGTCATCGTCCACCTCAGCGCTGACTCGGCATGTGGTTTATGTTCCAAAGCGCTGTCCGCCTCGATCTCCTCCATCCATTGGATACACGCTTGATCAAACGGCTCCTCATCATCGTCCCCGATAGAGTGATCTCGTGACCGTCCACACTAAAACCTTAAGATCTAGGCCATAGACTCAACCAAATCACTTCGAGTTTGATCCTATGGACTCGTCTAAGTGAGACGAACACATCCATACTGCTAAGGTACCATGAAATCAAGCTTAAGTCAACCAAATCACTTCGGGTTTGATCCTATGGACTCATCTAAGTGAGACGAACATATCCATACGCAACCAAATCACTTCGGGTTTGATCCTATGGACTCGTCTAAGTGAGACAAACACATCCATACAAACCAAATCACTTTGGGTTTGATCCTATGGACTCGTCTAAGTGAGACGAACACATCTATACGATTAATGCCAAATCACTTTGGGTTTGATCCTATGGACTCGTCTAAGTGAGACGAACACATCCATATGGTAATCATCTAATTAAATTAAACATAATCAAATGGAGAATTAAAATAGGCTCGGGAGGGAGAGAAGTTCTATACATTTTCTCTGAGAAGTGAAGCTTCGATCAGAGATTCTTGGCACGTTCGTTGGGGTCCAAAGAGGCTAACGATTGAGTCTCTGATCTTGGTGTGAGGCCTAGATATGACTTCGATCACATCAGGATTTGGGTGTTGGTTTAGAGCTATGGTAGAGGCTCTATGAGAGAGGAATTTGATGGGGCTTTAGCTCATTTCACTGTTGTGAAGGTGTGGGTGAGTTTAATTTGAGTTTGGTGGAGTTTAGAGGTGTGGATAGATTTGTCCTGTCCCCGGCAAGGTTTTCAACTCAAAAATTGGGCTCCCACAAGGGTATTCAGGGCAATGTGGTGGTTGGGTTGCACTGAGGGGGTCTCAAAGAGGCTTTAGGATCAATTTGGGGAAGTTTCTTAGAGGAATTTCAACTCTCCCTCCATGGTCGTGGAGGGGAGAATTTTATAAAAATGGCCTTAAAATGGCCTTAGGCTTGCTGTCATGGCCATTTAGGGCGTGAAATGTGCTGCCTAGGTGGAGGGCGGAGAGGCTTTAAGCTTCAATTTGGATAATGTGGCCTATAGGTTTGAATTGGGTTTAATCCCATGGTGGTGGCCCTCGGTTTGGCCATTTTCGGTCCACTAGGCTGGCCGGTCGGCCAGGGGGAGGTGGCTAGGAGCTCAGGGAACCCAGGGGAATATGTCACCGCAATTTAATGATTTTAGGCTTTGTTTTGGCAAAAATATCTAAGGCTTAAGCAAATATGGCATTAAATCCCTTGATTTATGAGACCTTTGGTCCATGGCTTAGTTTAGGTGGTTAGATGAGTTCTGGTTCAGTCTTAGGGTCTAACCAATGGCTGAGGTGGACTTAATTTGATGACTTTCGGGTAGTTAGGCCATCTTTAATGCATATGTTCAATGTGGGTTCAAGTGATCAAAGTTTGGGTATGGGCTAGGTTAGCCATGCCAATTTGCCTAATTGATTTATCAACATTGTGTAGATGATTTTTATGAAAATTTTTGGTGAAGGGTTGAAGTGATTTTGAGTTCAATTGATTGGTCAATTTGAAGGATTTTTGGAATTTGGTCTATTTTGGGTATGTTGGGTTAGACATGGGTCTAGGTTGGGTTATCCTTGGGCTAAGTCTAAATTAAATGGTTCAAATGATCAAGGAAGATGTTGTGAATATTTTTCATGAAGGGATAGGGTGGAAATTTTGGGGTTAAGGCCCTCAATTTGGTGAGATTTTAAGACATGGCCAATTTGGGGCAAATTTGGGGTTTTTGGACTTAGGTTGAAATCAAATGAATTTGGGGTCTCCCCAAGGCCAATTGAAGGTCAATTTGATGTATGTGGATTCTATGAAGATTTTTCAAGAAAAATTGTGGCCAATTGAGTGGGCTATGGGTTTAATTTGGTGGAACCAAGTCATAAGGCCAAAATTGGGTTTTGATTTAAATCAAAATTGGGTTCAAATCATGGGCCAATTGAGCTTGGATTTGGTTTTTTTTTGTCATATTGAAGGTGAATTTGAGTTTTTGATTGAAATTTTGGGAGATTGGGATCAAATTGATGGACATTTGGAGTGATTTGGGGAAAATATGGGCCTTTAAAATGTAATTTGGTAGTTTTGATCAAAGATGGTTAAATTGGCCAAATTGGGTCATGTTATAGTTAAGAAAAATGAAATTAAGAATATTTGGGAGGTTTTGGGAATTTGTGGGACTTTTTGGAATTTTTGGAATTTTGGGGTAAGGAGGGGTATTTTGGTAATTTGGCCAATTTTGGTGATTTTGGGTAGTTTGGGTGTTTTCAAGGTGTTTGAAATGATTTTTGAGTCAAGTTGGGTATTTTGGCTAGATTTGGAAATTTTGGCAAAATTTGGGGTCCTAAAGGCATCTAGGTAATTTGGGGGAATTTAGGGGCAAAATGCTAAGTTGGGTGTCTTGGTAGAGTTGAGGCACCAAGCACCATCAATAAGCCATGGACCAATGGAAACCCCATTTTGGTTCCTCTATGTAGTGGTCTTAGCCAAACCCTAGCCCAGGGCTAATGGGTTTAGAGGACCACCTAAAGGAGTCTCCCAAAAGTATTAAGGGACCAAAGCCTAGAAGTTCAAGTTTAGGATAGTGAGTGATTGTGAGTGCAAGTGATTATAAGTGAGTGCCTTAGCCCTAGACCAACACCCAGGGTCAACCCTAAGGTCCAACAGACCTAAGGGTGACTCATCTTGAGTTTCCCCCATAGTGACCCCACCTACTAAGTGCTAGAGGTTAGGACCAATATGTGGAACTCCAAGTTGAGTAGAGAAGACTGTAGAATTTCTAATGGTGAGGGTTCCATGTCTAGTTTTCTATGAATAGTCAATAGGAAATTCTTATGGTTAGACCTTAGGCTACTAAAAAGGCAAAACTAAACCTCAGCCAAAAGTGAGGTCAACTGTGTGTCAAGTTATGATGTCAAATCAGATGGCTCTATGATTGTAGTTATTTAAAAAAAATTATAAGGGCAAGTTAAAGTTGATTAGAGTGACACCATTTAGGATCCTACGGTTTCCCTGTTCCGATACCACTATTTTCTATCGAATTCACTTAGTCCAAATGAATTTACTAAACTCAACTTAATGAGTTCCATACTTTCATTTAGACTGTAGGAAGCCTCGTTAGCAACCGTAGGTTACCTCCTCCAAGGGATTCCCGATCATCCGATAGGGACATCATAATTTAGTTGTAGTTGTTGTTTTTGTGATGATTTTCATTAAATTTTGAGTTGTTTTATATTTTGAATGTTGTGGCGGTGAATTTTATCTTGATTGATTTTAATTTTTGTTTTGCGGCTATCCTAGTAGTTTTAGTTTTCATGGAGGGTGACATCGTTGTTTAGCATGCAAGTTCGTATTTTGGTTATACATGCAGGTGAGTAAGTACAGTAACATACTAAAAAAAGTACGGGAAACTAAAAATGCGGGTAAATAAATCACAATAAAAGCGTACCTCGATGGTCTTCCCGTCATCTCCAACTGAAACTCAAAATGCATGTAAGGGCATCTTATGTAAAGCGAAAAAAATAAGGTTCCTAGATTATATCTTGGTGAGTCCTTATTGGTTTGATTAAGGATGATTTTATTAAGCAAAACATATCAAGTTTAATAGACCTCCGATGTATCTAACAGGTCAGGAGAAAAAGGCAAATCCATGCTTTCCCCTCACCTCCTAGTGAGAAGTCTCGAGCTCATTTAAGCTTATTATGTTATTTAATAATCTATCCTGTAAATATTTCTAGTGTTCAATGAACAGTGATGTTTCAATTATCCCTAAGTGTAGGATGATTATCATTTATCATTCAATTTGAGAATTATGTAGGTGAAGACCCTTAAAGGGGAAAGTTAGTGTTGTTAAAACACTTAGCCAATTTTGGTTTTAACTTGGGCTTGTAGTGTTTCAAAGTTGTTGAACTTTTATTCACTTTTCTAAAATTCATTTAACCAAATTTGATTTAGCTTAAGTCACCACCATGCCCTTAAGATCCTGATGGATGTCTTAGTCATTTTGAAAAAGATTGAATTTTAAGTGACAATAATTCGCCATCCAAACATTTGAATTTCACTTGAACATCAGATAGGGGTATTAAATTAGTGAGTTATTAATGCCCAAAAACTATATCCCTAAGTTTAGGATCATTCAATTTGGTAGACTTCCAAATTATAATAATCTAAGAAATTTCAAATTTATCCTCTAATTGGAAAAAGTGAGATTGGTTTCTACCAATTAATTATTTGTGTTTCAATCATCCAAATATGTTAATTAAGATCAAAGGTTGCCCATTTCCCTTTCTTGAATTAAGCCTAAGTGTTAATTAAGGCCAAATTTCCAAAATTACACTTTTTCCCCTAAGGCTCTATCACTTCATCAATCATCAAATTTAATTCAAATGACTTTGGAATTTTCATCCCACCTTACTCATGGGTCAATTAAGACATCGGAGAAGAAAATGTGATTTTCCAAATTTTAATTTAATTTATATTTTTATTTATATGCAAGAATAAAATTTTTCAAAGAAAATTTCATAACTTGACCAAGGCAGAACCTAATCACTTAAAATTTTTACCGGAGGTGGACTTAGACCATAGAAACACTTTGGCCAAATTTCATGATATTTTTTAGTCTTATTTGAAGTATTAAAATTATTTAAATTTCTAGAGCATTAAATAATTATAAAATATTTTTAACGTGGAAAATTAAATTTTACATTTTTATTAAATCTCTCTGAGGTCAAGGAACCCAGAGAAATAAATTTTACATTTTTTTGATTTTTTGTTGAATTATTAGAATTTTTTAAGTTAAAGATTAAGAAAAATTCATTTTTTAGCCTTTAAAAAATTATTTTAAGCTTTAAAATACAATATCTTCACTTTAAAAAAAATATTTTAAGCCTTTAAAAAAATGATTTTAAGCTTTGAAATACAATATCTTCACTTAAAAAATTAGAAAAAACATTCCAATTGCTCCTAAGTGCTTAGAAAATAATTTAGAACATTTTCATGAATTTTACTAATTTTGTGATTTTTATTAATTTTTAATTATTTAAAAATTCAAAATAGGCTTAAAAATGAAGTTTTATTTTATTTACAATTTTATTTTTAAAAAATTTCTCTGATCACAGAGAACTCCCAAAACTAATTCTTATGATTTTTTTAGTTATATTTTAATTATCAAAAATCATTTTAGTGTCAAAATGGCGTTTAACTTAAAAAATCAATTAGAGTTATCAAATAAACTCCAAGTATTTTGAAAATTTTATGAGGAGTTCTCTGAATGTTAAATCACATTGAAGAATCAAAATCAAGTCATTTAGATGATTATTTTTCCAAAATTAATTTCTTTTATGTTTTAGGTTTTTGTGAGAGTTTAGTGTGTTCTTAATGACTTAACTCATAAAAAATTTTCTAAAGGGTTTCCTAGTCATAGTAAACCTTGCAAAAAATTTTTAGATTTTTCTAAGCAACATGCTAATTATTATGATTAATTTATGCAAATAATAGACATAAACTTAAAAAATATAGATCTCTGTCTAGAGGTATTCTCTAACTTTGGAAAATCAAAAAATATCCCCCATGATAGAGGCAACAACTAGCCAAAATATCAAACCATTGTGAAATGTCTACATGCATGGAGAGTTAAAATATTGAAATCAGTATTTAATTAATTAAAAATAAAATATTCATCAAATAAACCTCAAATTATTTCCACATTGTTCTGATCTGTTCACTGATCACTATGATAATTTTATTTTATTTTTGTGATTTTTCTACACCAAGATATGAAATTTTGAAGGTAGGAAGCATTTTTTGAATTATTTAAATCCCTATTTTTTTATTTAAACACGCGGCGCCGCGTCATCCTTGGCATCTCCAAAGCTCCACGCGGTGTATTCTAGTTCGTTATTGTTATCCGAGGCAGCCCGCGCTTTATGGACTACGCTCCCATCCGGTGCAATCAGAGCCCTCCATTTGATAAATGCGTGATCCAACAGTTGTGGGTCATCGTCCCCAAATAAGCTAACCCGAGAACCGTTCACACTAAAACCTTAAAATCTCCTTTTAGACTCAATCAAATCTCCTCTGGTTTGATATTATGGACTTGTCTAAGTGAAATGAACACATCCATATGGTAAACATGTCATTAAATCAACTCTAATCAAATGGAGAATGAAAATAAACTCGGGAAGAGGAGGAGTTCAATACATTTGCTCTGAGAAGGGAAGCTTCAATCAGAGGTGCTCGACACGTTTGTGGAGGTCCAAGGAG
>JXCR01088366.1:7067-45785 GCA_002079205.1 Phalaenopsis hybrid cultivar | reverse complement strand
TATATATATATATATATATATATTTATATATATTGTGTTTAATTTAGTAAAATATCAAACTTAAAAGTGGAAAAGAAAAAATTGAGGTGTGTAATTTCAAAATTTTTCATTTTATTGAGGTTAACTTGTTGCATAAAATTTTTGGACACAGTCACAAATGTTTGGCTAAATAATTAACCCCATAACAATCAAAATTCCAAGATTTCAATTGAAGCAATGTCAAGCTGCGTAGTATGTCTTCAAGTATCGTCCATTGATCGACAACATGGGTCTTTCGCCCCAGAAATCCACCAACTGGTAGGCTTCTCCCAAGTAGACTTTTTCTACGACAAAGTGTCCCTCCCAAGTTGGCTCGAATATTTCACCTATCTTACGGCATGCAAGAATAGGCTTTTTGAGCACAAGTACGGGATCACCAAAATTGAATGTCCTTGGGCTGACCACATTGTCATGAGCTTCTATCATCTTCGCCTGGTAAAACTTCAGATGCTGTTATGCTTCTAAGTACTTTCCTTTAAGACTTTTCAATTCTTCAAGTCTAAGTTTTGCACTTGCTTTTGTTGTAAGTTGATTGGTGAAAACGACCCTGAGAGATGGCATCTGAACCTTTAACGATAGTACGGCCTCGGACCCGTACACAGGTATGTAGGGTGTACACTGAGTAAGTGTTCTGAACGTCATCCGGTAGGCCCACAAAGCTTCTAGTAGTCTGTTATGCCAATCTATTTTATTTGTATCCATTGTTTTCTTCAAAATTTGTACCAATGTCTTGTTGAAGGCCTCGGTCAGGCCATTTTCCCTAGGATAGTAAATTGTAGGGAATCTCTTGTCTATCTCGTGTCATTTGACAAAATTGTTGATTTTTGTGCTCTTGAAGGTTGTTCCATTGTTGGAGATTATTCTGCGTGGAACTCCAAAACGGTAAATGACTTGGCTTTTGAAGAACTGAAGGACGTGCTGTGTTGTAACCTCTCGTAACAGCACTACCTCAGCCCATTCAGAAAAGTAATCTGTAGTGGTGAGTGTAAATCTGTGTCCTTTTGAGGATGGAGGGTCTATCAGACCTATTATGTCCGTGATCCAACACTCCAATGGCCACGAGAAAACTGTTAAGTGTAGCACATTCGGACGTTGGTGCAAGACCATTGCATGCATTTGGCTCTGGTTATATCTTCTGGTTGTATCCATGCAGCTGGACATCATTGCTAGCCAATTATATCCGAGTCTCTTGATCTTCATTTTCATTTTTGGCCCTGACTAGTGAGCGCCACACAATCCTACATATACTTCTTTGACAATATTTTGTGCTTTGAATCTTCTTAGGCATCACAGACATATCTCGTCAAATGATCTTCTGTAGAGGACATCTCCTACTAGAGCGTATGACATAGCTCTTTTTGTGATGTGGTGTGCTGCTAACTTGTCCTCCGACAGCTTTCCAATATACAAATATTCTATTAATGGCTTACACAAATCTTTGTTGTTATCGGCAACTGCAATCAATGTTTCTTCCTCTTTTTCGAGCTTGTGTAGATTATCAAGGCTGATTTGAGATAGAACCTGTCTTCCTCGTACCATGATGTCAATGAAATCCTCCGAGGGACACACCAATTCCTTAACAAGTTTTGTTAGAGAATCAACATGTACATTATCTCCCCGAGGAATCAGATAAAAAGTCGCATTGGGAATCTGCTTCATGGTGTACCAGGGGTATTCTACTAACCTTGGTTTCAAAATCCTGTATTGTCCGACAACTTATTGAGTAACGAGTTGCGAGTTGTCATAGACGACAATATCTGCTATATCTATCAAGATTGCCAATTCCAATCTGGTAATTAAAGCTTAATATTCTACTTCGTTGTTAGTACATGGCTCTGTCAGGTGGTATGAGAACCTCAGCATACCCTTATCTGGTGTGATAAAGATCAAACCAATCCCTGCTTTGCCTGGTGTAACCGTGCCTGATCCTTTGTCTTTTATGGCAGTGAAGCTCCATTGAAGTACATCTCCCAGCGTTGTGCACTATAAAATTCTATTTGTAATATCTGTTCATCTGGTAGTTCATCATTAAGAGGGGACCTAGTTGAAAGTGGGTGTGCGGCGAGCAAGTCTGCTGAAATTTGTCCCTTGATAGCACGGAGGGGAACAAACGTTATATCAAATTCAATAAAATCATTAACCATCTGGCTAGACGTCCAAAAAGTGTGGGTCGGGTCATCAAATATTGTAATGAATTAACTTTCAAAATTAGGGTAATCCTATGAGAAAGCATGTAGTGTCTAAGCTTTTGGGCTGTGAAAATCAAAGCTAGCCAATGCTTCTCCATAGGCGGATACCATATCTCCGTCGGTATCAGACGATGACTCAACTAGTAAAGTACGTTTTCTTTACCCTCGTCTCTTGGCTAAAAGGTCTCCAAGAGAGTCATCTAAAGCAGCTATATAAATTATCAAAGGTCTCCCTCGAATATGGTCTGCCAAAATAGGAGGCTTCATTAAATATTGTTTAACGTCCTCAAAGGCCTGCTGGCATTTCTCTAACCAAACAAATTTGACATCCTTTTTAATTAATGCTGAGAAGGGCTGACACCTACCTAAGAGATTAGAAATAAAGCATCTCAGATATGACAACTTTCCTTGGAAGGAACGTGGTTGTTTCAAAGTTTTGGGTGGAGGCATTTTCAAGATAGCTTTAATCTTATCTGGGTCGATCTTGATTCCCCGATGACGGATAACGAATCCTAGAAAATTCCCATAGGTGACACAAAAAATGCACTTTAAGGGATTCATCTTGAGGTCATATCGTCATAACCGTTCAAACACGATCCTCAAATCATACAAATGGTCTATCTTTCATTTACTTTTGACGATCAAATCATCCACTTGATTATGAATGAGATCATCAAAAATCTTTGTCATAGCTCGTTGATATGTTGCTTCAGTATTCTTTAACCCAAATGACATCACTGTGTAGCAGAAGATCCCAATTGGTGCCTGGAGCCTATAATTGATGCATCTTTTGGAGCCATATTGATTTGATTGTACCCCGATGATCCATCCATAAATGAGAAAATTTCATGTGTCGAAGCGATGTCCACCATTATTTCTGGTATTGGTAACGAGAACTCATCTTTTGGACACGCTTTGTTCAAACCCTTGAAGTTGACACAAACATGTATTTGTCCTTTTTTTCTTCTTAACAGGTACAATGTTAGCTAACCACGTAGGGTATTTCTCTTCTCTTACAAAATTAGCATTTATTAATTTATTCACCTTGGTAATGACTTGCTGCTCTATCTCGAGGCGCATTCTTCTTGGAGCTTGTTTTACTGGGGTCATATCTTTGTCCACCCCGAGCTTATGAATTACAACCTCTGCTGACAGTCCTGACATTTCATCATAACTCTATGCGAAGCAATTTTTGAATTATGTTAATAATTTGATAAATTCCAAAGATTCTTCATCATTAAGTAAAAAGCTTATAAATGTAGGTCGGGGTTGCTCTTCTGTCCTGAGGTTAATTTCTTTTAATTCATCAACAATTGATTTGATTTCTTCCTCAAATTCTGGAGGAGCATCTTCTATTAGTTGATCAGTAGAGTCATCCTCTATATTGAGGCAGTCCTCTTTCGATTCACTAGTAACAACCATGCAAAATTTTAAGTCATCGATTGGTCTGACTGTACCAAATCTGAGACCCTCTTTCGAGTTGGGAGTTTGACTTTTAATAATCCATAATTTTTTCAAAAAGTTGTAACTTATCTTTTGGTATTTGCTTTAGCAAATGCCCTTGTTGAATTAACTTTTGTACACAAGAAGAAAAATAACCAAAAGGAAATTCCACTAATTCATTAGGATCCTCATCCAAATTTACATGATTTTCAACATTAGTAGAAGTCGAAGCACAATAAAATTAGATTGGCTTTGAACCTGTGCTATGGACCTCCTTGACCTCTAAACTCTCAACCTTTTGAGGGAGAATCAGAGTAAGGGTCATGGTGTTCACATAGTGGTTTTTTTGATCATACATTGTCTCATTTTCACTTTTCTCCGTATCTTCTAAGGATATCTCGTACTGAGTCTTCTTCTATTTTGTCATCATTTTTTCATCTTCAAAACTATCTTCATCATCAATGTTGATTTTTGGCCTAGTCTGTTCAACAATTAAGTTGGTTCTTGCTCTTCCACGTCCCTAACCTTGACCTCGGGTGCACAAAGTAAAAGAACTCCCACCAAATTGTCTCAAAAGAGTGGTGGAAGATTGTTGAAGCAAAGTTGAATGGCCTTGCCATTGTACTTCTTCTAAATCTTCACTCTTATCCGTCATAACCTCACGAGAGGATACAGTTTTTTTAGACGTGAGTAGTAAGTGGCGTCTTTGTGAATGCCAACTTCATGAACTGAAAAAGGTTGTGAATCTCCCTTGATGCAATGTTCTTGTCCTTCTTTTTAACACTTGATGCACTGGTGCAGAGATGACGAAACCATGTTGTGTTTGTGAATCCATGGTCGACCCAGTAGAGCGTTGAAAGAGGTCTCAGCGTCAATGATAAGAAATTTAACTGTTGTTACTAGTTCTCCAACTTTCATCAGTAATGTAATTGATCCAAGGGATCTTTCTCCCCTTTAGTTGAATCCTCTTAACATCATTTTATCAGCCGTAAGCTCCTAAGCTTCAATGTCTAAGTAGGCCATTGTCTGTAGACTCATCAAGTTGAGAGATGCTCCAGGATCTACTAGAACTCTGGACAATATAAATCTGTCAATTTTAACGGAGATATAGAGTGGACAATTATGGTCGGCGGTACTGAAAAACATGTCTTCATCTGTAAAGGTTATCCTAGACTGTTATTTCAATGAGCAAACTTCATCCGAGGATGTGCTGGCCAACTGGGCTAAGCAAACTCTGGGTCAAACAAAGTTGTAACTCGAGACTCTCTCATTTCCTTTGACAGGATTAAAGCATCATAGATGCTTAGGTTGGCTGAAACTTCCTAAGATGAGCTAGCACATTATAATCCACTTTGTATGATCCTCTAATTCTCTCTTGGTTATGTGTTTCTTCTACCGGTGGAGGTGGAGATGCTCCTTTCGAGTTACTATTTGCTTTTCTTTATCTATCGGAGCTATTTTCGGGGTATTACCTTCCCGCTCCTTAAATTTACTTCTGTAATTTCATCTTCTTGAGATGTCATTGTCAAATCTTCCGGTATTTCTTCTTTGTCGGAGAGATCCAAGCTGATAGCAAGCGGTACTTCGTGGCACTCAAGGACTGACTCCTCACTCTCGGTGCTATCATAAGCGTCACTATCAATGTCTTTCTTGGTCTTGTTAAAGAGTTCATCAGACTCAAGCACGATTTGAGGATCATTTTAGGAATTGAGATCGAAGCTAGAACAATCACAGTCGAATATGTTATCACTAGAAATAGTTAAAACGTAGCTGAAATCATAATCATTATATTCATAAGACCCCAGAGGGGCCAAAAGATAATCATACAAGGTCATGGGTTTGAGAAATTTCTTTCCCAAATCCTAGACAACCAATCTAGCAGAGGCAACCCCTATCCTACCCCCCGTGCTATCAGTCTTCGTGGTGGTGTTGTTCTTCTTCTTTTGACGATGATGGATCTTTTGGTGAAATCTTCATCTCGGGCTTGGTAGGCTGAAGAGTCTGAACGGAAGCTTATGCTGAAGCATTCTGAATTTGGTTTAGTATTTTCTTGAGCTTGTTCCAGGTCGTACTCTATCCATCTTTTCCAGTATACGGGTCAATCAGAGATTTTGGCTCGACCGAAATCATATTCATAGAACATTTTCAGGTTCTTTTAAATATTTTTTTGGGATCGTTAAATTCCATTCCTTAAGATTTTTCTCGAGCCAATCCTTGAAGACAAAACATTCTTCTATAGTATGTCAAGTAATCTGTGATATGGGCAATAGTTAGGTTAATCCTTCTTATCGACCTCTTTGGGCTTCTTCATATATGGTAGTAAGAACTCAGGCTTCTTTATCAGACTTCTGAACATTTTGGGTACGACTTCATCTTCAAAGGAATATACCACTTTCCTATGTTCTGCAATGGACATTTTCTTGTTCTCTATTCGATATGATCCTCCTTGAGGCGGTTGCTGACTAGACTGGCCATATTGTTGTGTCTGTTGTTGAGCATGCTGCGATGACGACTGACGAGAATTCTGGTGAGAAATTTCTGCATGTATCTTCATCGGCTGTTTTCCTTTATCAACAGTTGCCACTATTCTGGGCTTCTTTTCAAATACTCTGGTCATCTTGGACTTCTCGGACTTCTCATGACATCCATATTTTTGACTTCTTTTTGAAGATTGCTAGCTTTGCTGAGTAGCTTCTCGAAGGATTTAATGGTGAGTCTCCTGAGCATGAAACCTACTGACCCATGGATGCTCTTGAGTAAGATCTCAATTGTGTGATGTTCCTGTAGCTGAGGTTCACATTTCATGCTAAGTTTTCTCCACCTCAAAATGTAGTCCACTAAAGTCTCTTTGGGCTTTTGCTTCTCTATTACGAGATCTTCGATAGACACATGATGTTGAGCTCCGACAAACCTTTTCACGAACAATTGTTCTAACTCGGCGAACATCTTGATTGATCCTTTGAATAATTTAATATACCAATCAAATGCGATCCCTGACAGGCTGCAGACGAACTGTCAGAAGAGCAAAGCTTCGTTACCTCCAGTAATACCACAACTGGCTCAAAAATGTGTTATATGTTGTTTGAGATTTCTAGTCTCGTCGAATATCTTAAAGTTTGGTGACACAAAACCCTTAGGGTAGGGTACGTCATCAAACTCCTCCGGGTAAGGTCTACCTTTCAAAATCAATGCACCACCCTTAGATTGGGTTAAGGCCTCCCAAACTTATTCAATCATTTTCTTAAATTCCTTTTCTGGCATGATGCTTGATGGAGAATCTTTCTTTTGTTGATCATCCCTGTTTGCTGAGGCGACTTTCCTCCTTTCATCTGTAATGTGTATAATCTTCAATTGATTAACTTCTGGATAAACTAAATGTGGGGGTTGAGACTGTCCCTGAAATGTGGCCATGGCGGTCATGGCAGCAATCATTTCTTCCATTCTTTTCTCCATTTTACTGCTTTGCTCATCCCTTAGGAAGATAGCCCTGGGCAGCTCATCTATGGCGTTATTTTTTATGAGAGGTTGAGCGTCGCACGCAGATGCAGTGGCTCTAGTTTTGATGACATGGATATCTATGAAATCTTCTTTGTGGTAATCATTGAAGTCAAAATCTTCATTATAATCAATGGAAACTCCATGTTCTCAGGCTAAATCAAAAATCTCAACCCTGAGCTTTTTGACATTTTCTTCAATTATTGATTCTTGGATTGTCTTAAGGTCTGGAGGACCCTGCTGTACCTCCTTCACTTGTTCCTCCATCTTGCTAGCAATTGCTGCAACCATGCTGGATACTTTGGACCCTTGCCTCATTCCATGATTTTCTCCTGCGGGTTCACTAGACCGTATCGGTACAGCGACCTTGGGTATCCATACCCTTTTCTTTGACGATGATGTCTTTAGACAGAGTATCTCGATAGAGACATAGGTATGCCGAAGAGAACTCTGCTCCCCATGGTGTGGACCAGATACACTACTGGGTAGCCTCTTCATTTTATCCTTTAGATTTTTAAGAACATCCTTATGATTGGAGGTTGGTAGAATTCTTGGACCCAGACGTGACTTAACTGGTTGACAACCCGTGAGTCTAGTGGTAGTAAAATCAGTAGCATCAATGGTGGTATTAACTCTGCTCCCCAGGCGGAACCAGACGGGAATGCAAGCAAGAAAAGCTTTAGTTGATCTCTTGTAGCGTCTAGCAGATCTGACATCCTTCAAAATTTCATTCTTCATGCAAGATGATACTGCACGTCTCACTCTTTTGAGTAACTCACCAAATTAACATCCTTATGTGGCAGTTAGTTTCTGGAAAACTGAACTGACTCGGGTGATGAAGGCAGGTTTCTTCCTCTCCCCACCATGTCCATGAAGTTTTGATGAAGTAGCGGCGATCTTTTGGATACTTTCGTACCCATTGGTGTCCATTAAGGGATGGAACCTACTCCCTTGCAGAAGTGGATAGGTCTCTAATAATCATGACTCCTCCTAGTGAGGAACTTCATCAACAGGTACTTTCTCAGAAATTTAGGCTTTAGTAGCCCTCCGAACCTTCTACCTATGATTTCTCATCTGATTTTGGGTTAATGGTTCAGTCCTCGAACTTGATCTGATTTCAAATACTGACGACAGAAGAACCGATCCCTCAGTCGGGTCTTCAACGATCATGACTTCTTTTCCCTTAGCAGAAGCAGGAGTAGCAGGCTTGGTAGGTGCCGTGGTGGTAGTAGTCTTAACCTTCTTGTGAAAAGGGAAGTCCTAAGGATAGTTCAAGTTATACTCAGTAGACGGTTCTTGAACCTCTGGAGCGGTGAACTTCATTATGACGAACGAGGCTTTCACGAGGACAACCTCGAGTTCTTCAAATCTGATTCCAAACTTGATGGTGGGAGCAACATTGCAGGCATCGCGGTTCGTCGGCAGGTTGCGGGAGAAAGTGAGCATTTGAAATGCCATTGCAACAACTTCAAAAAGAAAGCTCTAGGGTTAGCTACTTGGTCAATACCTGGTAATCTTAGTGCAAACACTAAAAATTAACAGAGATCAATCTATAGACCGAGTAAGTCTATATTTAATATGTGGAGATTGTAAAGTAAAAGTAGCTTGAAAGTAGAAAGAGTTAATTAATATAAGGAAAATTAAAGAGCACGTGCAGCATGACATAATTCAACTTAATTAGCGAAACAACAAATCAAACTTGAAAGGAGAAAAGTGCAGTTTAGGGCCCAGTGCGAGACCGACTTTACAACGTACAATGCCCAGGTGAAACTAGTCCACCAATACACCTACTGGGGGTTCGACCCCACACAAAGATTAAAAAGTCCTTAATGGCCTCCTGAATCTCCCTGTTCAAAGGTGATTGACAAGACAGTCCTGAAGTTCAAAAGAGTTGGTCGTATTTTCCCAATTCATTTTTAAGCTTCTAAAATTTATTGTTAACTTAAAAAAAGCAGGAAAAATATCCTAATGAATTCTAAGTGATCATGGGACATTCCCACTCATTTTGAACCATTTTTTGTATTTTTGAAAATTCTGATTATTTAAATTATTTTTATTTCAAAATATATTTTAAAAATGAAATATTTTCACAAAAATGGGTTTTATTTTTTAAAGATGCCCCTGATTACAAGGAACTCAGAGAAATAATTTTCATAATTTTTCTAACCACATTTAATTTAATATAATTATTTTTATACGAAAAGCAAGGCTTCATTAAAAATCCATTTTAATACTTAGAGTAAGTCAAATAATTTCGATATTTTTGCCGTGAATAAACATAATTTTTTATGGACAGTGGAGAAGTGATTTTGTCAATGTTTGGTAAGTGTATAATTTACATAAATTAATATAAAGTATATGCATTTAATTAAGTATAAAAATTCATAAAATGATTCAAAGCATCACAATATTTTTCCTATACTTCTTTGACCACAGGAAACCTACTAAAACTATTTCTATAATTTCCCAAGTGATATTTTGATTTATATAATTAAAATAGCCAAAATGGTCACCTTGACTTGAGAATTTGGACTAGAAGCATAGAAATGTCCCCTGACGTTGAAAAAATTAGAAGACATAACCTTTATGATGGGGAATGAACCCTCAAAATTTTAAACCATGGTGAGTAACGTTTAGTCATGGAGAATTGAAATACCACAGAGGGTATTTAATTCATTAAAAATCAAGTAATAAGAAAATAATTTTTATTTTTAGTCCGCAGTATTCTACTCTGTTCACTGAGCAAGAGAGTATTTTTCTTTTATTCTTATGATTTTTTTATAAAAAATTATGAATTTTAAGAGATCTGTTATTTATTTAATTAAGAAAAAGCTTTAGTTTTCTATTTATCCCAATCACGCACCGCGTCATCCTTGTTTTCTCTGAAGCGCCACGCGTCGTTTTTGGGTTCGGCACCGCCAACCGACTTGGCAGCCACGCGTCCCGCTATTCACGCATGAAGGCTCTGTCCGACTCGATCTCGTTCGTCCATCCGATACACGCTCGATCAGACGACTCTCCTTCATCATCCCTGATAGCCAAAACTTGTGAATCGTCTAACTTTAAACCCTAAGATCTCAGCCTAGACTCAACCAAATAGCTTCGGGTTTGTTCCTACACCTTCATCTACTCAAGATGAGTACATCTATACAGTTACATTGCTATGAATTGCAAGTTTTCTTCACAAAGGTCCAAATCGAGGCAAAAATTTGGGTTAGTGAGTTATACCTTTGCCCAAGAGGTGAGGCCTCGATTGGGAACTCGTGGAAGCTTCAGTGGAGTCTGACGAACCTTATGGATGTGTTTATTTCCTCTGGTGAAGGCTCCAAGTATGAGTTCAATCAAAGAGTGGAGCGGCCTTGGTCTAAGGATAGGTTAGAGGGCTCAACAGAGGGGGATTTTGATGCGGATCTTTCTCTCTTGCTCTGGTGAAGCTCAAGAGAAAATCAATTTAGGATTTGAGAGAGTTTTGAGGAAGGCTGAATTTTTCCCTGAGTTTGAGTAAAAAATTGAGCTCAAGTGATGGGCAAAAAGATAATCTGCGAATAAAGTAGTCTAGCTTGGTAGAATTGAGGAAACCTCAGAGGAATCTGTCACAACAATTAATTTGCGATGGTGATAGGTTTTGGCAAAGATATCTTTGGCTTAAGCAATTTAGGAAACAAATCCCTTGATTTAGGGGACCTTTGGTCCATGGCTCATCTAGGGTGGGTTAAGTGAGTCTAGCTTGGTCACTAGGATCCAAAAGTTGGTTGTAGAAGTCTTGCCTAGATCAATTTGACATGGCTAGGTCAATTTTGGTGCACGGTTTGAATTTGGGTCCAAATGGCCAAAGGTCGGGTTTGGGTTAAGCTAGCCATGACTTTGAGTGTAATTGATTGATCAACATTGTGTAGATGATTGTTATGAAGATTTTTGGTGAAGTATTGAAGTGATTTTGAGTTCAATTGGAAGCTCAATTTGATGGATTTTGGGATTTTGGTCAATTTGGTCTAGGTTGGGCTAAGTCCAAATTGATGGTTGGAAATGGTCCATAGGAATGTCATGAAGAGTTTTTAACATAAATTGTGTGTCAATTTTGGGGTTAGGGTATTCAATTTGGTGAAATTTGGGGAGATAGCCAATTTGAGGCAAATTTGGGGATTTTTTGACTTGGATCAAAATTGAGTGCAATCGAGGCTTTACCAGGACTAATTGGGGCAAATAAAGTAGGTTATGGGGTTTAATTAGGTAAGATTAGGTCATAGGATCAAAATTTGGGGTTTGAATTAGATCAAAATTGAGCTCAAAGTATGGGCCAATTAGGCTTGGATTTGGTTTATATTGGTCATGTGAATGGTGAATTAGAGATTGAGATTGAAATTGAGGGGAACTGGAGCCAAATTGATGGACATTTGAGGTGAATTTGGGGAAATTGGTCCTTTAAAGGCAATTTGAAAGTTTTGGTCACATGGTCAAATTGGACAAATTGGGTTTAATTGAAGGGTTCAAATTGGTTTTGGAGACATTTGAAGTGATTTTGGAAGTTTTGGTAAAGTTTGGGGTGCCAAGGGTATTTTTGTAATTTTGACAAATTTGGGGGTATTTTGGTAATTTTAGTAATTTTGGGTGGTTTTGGGCAATTTGGGTATTTTCAAATGGTTTGAAATGATTTTTGAACCAATTTGGGTATTTTGGGTGAATTTGAGGACTTTGACCAAATTAAGGGTTCCAAGCACATTTATGTAATTTAGGTGGATTTAGGGGAAAAGGTCAAGTTGAACATTTTGGTAGAATTGGGGTGCCAACCACTGTTGGCGCCGAGTCTGACACCGTCGTCCCTGAACAAAATTTTAACTTCTTCATTTTTGCTCCAAATTTCGTTCTTTTTGCTTCTTTTTTTGCACCAAGTCCTAAAATTCAACATCCTGCAAGAAAACATTAAAAATATCTTCCATTAAAGTGTAATATCGCCAAAAATGAGTATAAAATATGCTAAAAATGAATAAATTTTTTGTGTATCAACTGGTGAACGCCACACAATCTGACATGTACTTCTTTGACAATATTCTGTGCCTCTACTCTCCTTAGACATCGTAGCCATATCTGATCAAATGATCTTCTGTAGAGGACATCACCTACTAAAACGTATGACATAGCCCTTCTTGTGATGTGATGCGTTGCTGACTTGTCCTCTAGCAGCTTTCCATTCTGTAAATAATTCATCAATGGCTTGCACCAATCTTTGTTGATATTAGCAACCACAATCATCATTTCTTCTTCTTTTCTGAGCTTGTGTAGATTTTAGAAGTCGATTCAAGACGAAAACTTTCTTCCTTGTACCGTAATGCCAATAGAATCCTCTGAGGGACATGTAAGTTCTTTTGCAAGTTTTGCTAAGGTGTCAGTATGGGTATTATCACACCGACAAATCCAGTATAAAGTTACATTGTGGACCTGTTCTAGTAGCTTCATGGTGTAGAGATGGTATTCTGCTAACCTTGGTTTCAAAATCTTGTATTGTCTGACAACTTGTTGGATGACGAATTGTGAGTCGCCATAGATGGCAATATCTGTCATATCTAACGAGATTGCCATTTCCAACCCAATAATTATGGCTTCATATTCTGCTTCGTTGTTGGTACATGGCTCTATCAGGTGAAAGGAGAATCTCAGCATGCCCTTATTTGGCATGATGTAGAACAAAACAATTCTTGCTTTTCTTGGTATAACTGTTCCCAATCCTTTGTCTTTTCTGGCTGACAAAGCTCCATTAAACTACATCTCGCAGCGTTGCGCACTAGAGAATTCCATTTGTAATACTTGTTCATCTGGTAGTTCATCATTAAGAGGGGACCCAGCTAGAAGTGGGTGGCAGCGAGAAAATCTGCTAAAATTTGTCCCTTGGTAGCACAGAGGGGAAAAAAAGTTATATCAAACTGCAACAAAATCATCGACCATCTTGCTAGACATCTAGAGAGTGTTGGTCAAGTCATCAAATATTGCAACAGATTAACTTTTGAAATTAGAGTTACCTTATGAGAAAGCATGTAATGTCTGAGCTTCTGGGTGACAAAAATCAAAGCTAGACAATGCTTCTCAATAGGCAGATACCTTATCTCCATCAGTATTAGGCAGCGACTCAAGTAGTAGAGTGTGTTTTCTTTAATCTTGTCATTGACTTGGGCTAAGAGAGCTCCAAGAGAGTCATCTAAGGTCATGATATAAAGTATTAATGATTTTCCCATGATAAGGGCTACCAAAACAGGAGGTGTCATTAAGTATCTCTTAACGTCCTCGAAAGCACATTAACATTTCTCTTCCCAAATGAATTTGGCATCCTTTTTAACTAATGTCAAGAATGATTGACACTTACCTTGGAGATTAGAAGTAAAGCGTCTCAAATATGCCAACTTTCCTTGGAAGGAACATAGTTGTTTCAAGGTTTTGGGAGTAGGCATTTCCAAGATAGCTTTAATCTTATCCAGGCTGATCTCAATTCCCCGATAAGAAACAACGAATCCTAAAAATTTCTCAGAGGTAACGCCGAAGGCACACTTTAAAGGTTTAAGGGTTTATTGTCGTAATCGTTTGAACACGATCCTCAAATCATATAAATAGTTTATTTTCAATTTACTTTTGATGACCAAATCATCCACGTAGCATTCCACTTGGTTGTGAATGAGATCATCAAAAATCTTTGTCATAGCTCGTTGGTATGTTGCTCCAGCATTTTTCAATCCAAACGGTATCACTGTATAGCAAAAAATCTCAATATGTGTTCTGAAGGCTGTAGGTACTGCATCTTCTGGAGCTATCTTGATTTGATTGTATCCCAACGATCCATCCATAAAGGAGGAAATCTCATGTGTCAAAGTGAGATCCACCATCATTTCTAGTACTGACAATGGAAATTCATCCTTTGGACATGCTTTTTTCAAATCCCTGAAGTCGACACATACATAGATTTGTCCATTTTTCTACTTAAATGGCACAATGTTAGCTGACCATGCAGGGTATTGCTCTTCTCTCACAAAGTTAGCGTCAATTATTTTCTTCACCTCAGCAATGACTTGCTGCTTTATTTTGAGGCGCATTCTTCTTGGGGCTTGTTTTACTAGGTTCATATCTTTGTCCCCCCTCCCCCGAGTTTATGAACTGCAACTTCTGCTGATAGTCCTGGCATTTCATCATAACTCCAAGCCAAGCAATCTTTGAATTCCATTAACAATTTGATCAACTCTAAAGATTTTTCATCATTGAGTAGAGAACTTATAAATGTAGGTCGGGGCTACTCTTCCGTTCCGAGGTTAATTTCCTTCAACTCATTGATAGTTGACTTAATTTCTTCGTCAAATTCTAGCGGGGCTTTTTCTATCAGCTGATCGGTAGAGTCATCCTTCACATCGAGGCAATCCTCTTCTGATTCACTAGTAATAATCATGCAAAATTTTGAATTATTGACTGGTACGATTGTACCAAATCTGAGACACTTTTTCGAGTTGGGAGTTTAACTTTTAACACCCCATATTTTTTCAAAAAGTTTTAATTTATCTTTTGGCATTTGTTTTGGCAATTGTCCCTGTTGACTTAACTTTTGTACAGAATGTGAAAAGTAATCAATAGGTAATTCCATTAATTCATTAGGATCCTCATCCAAATTTATAGGATTTTCAAGATTAGTAGAAGTAGAAGCATAATAAAATTTGATCAGCTTTGAACCAGCGCTACTGACCTCCTTGACCTCTAAACTCTCGACCTTTTGAGGGTGAATCAGAGTAAGAGTCATGGTGTTCACATAGTAGTTTATCCGATCATACATTATCTCATATTCGCTTTTCTCCACGTCTTCTAAGGATATCTTGTACTGTGGTTTCTTCTGTTTTGTCATCATTATTTCATCTTCAGAACTTTCTTCATCATCAATGTTGATGGCTGAACTAGTTCGTTCAACAATCAAGTTGGTTCTTCCTCGTCCATGTCCTCGACTTTGAGCTCGGGTGCGTGAACTAAAAAAACCCCCATCAACTTGTTGCAAAAGAGTGGTGGAAGATTGCTGAAGAGGAGCTGAATAGCTTCTTCTTTTTGGTTCTTTTGAATCTTCCACTTTATTTCTCATAACTTCACGAGAGAAGACAATTTTCCTTAGAGGCACATAGTAGGTGACATCTTCATGAATGCCAACTTCATGAACTGAAAATGGCTATAAATCTCCCTTGATGCAATGTTCTTGTCCTTCCTTGTAGTACTTAATGCATTGGTTTAGAGATGATGGAACCATGTCGTGTTCGTGAATCCATGGTCGACTCAAAAGAGCATTGAAAGAGGTCTTGACATCGATAATATGAAATTTAGTGGTTGTTACTAGTTCTCCAACTTTCATAAATAATGTAATTGATCCTAGGGCTCTCTTTCCCTTTTGGTTGAATCCTCTTAGCATCATTTTATCGGTCGTAAGCTTTTGAGCATCAATGTCCAAATAGACCAATGTCCGTAGGCTCATCAAGTTGAGGGATGCTCTAGGATCTACCAAAACTCTGGACAACACAAATCTGTCGATGTTAATAGAGATATAGAGTAGACAATTATGGTCGGCGGTACCGAGCAACAAGTCTTCATCTATAAAGGTTAACCCCAGTTATTCTTTCAATGGGCAAACTTCATTCGAGGATGTGCTAGTCAGCTGGGCTAAGCAAATCTCTGGATCAAGCAAAGCTGTAACCAAAGACTCTCTCATCTCCTTTGATAGGATTAGAGCGTCATAGATGCTTAATCTGGTCGGAAACTTCCAAAGTTGAGATAGAAAGTTGTAATCCACTTTGTATGATCCTCCAATCTTTACTTGGTTATGTGTTTCTTCCACTGGTGGAGGTGGAGGTAGCTCTTCTGGAGTTACTATTTGCTTTCCTTTATCCATTGAGCTAACCTTGGGGGTAATACTTTCCAGCTCCTTAAGTTCACTTCTATAATTTCTTCTTCTTGAGATGCCACAAATGAATCTTCCGGTGTTTCTTCTTTGTCAGAAAGATCTAAGTTTATGGCAAGTTGTGCACCACGACACTTGAGGATTGGTTCCTTACTCCAGGCATTGTCGTAATCGGTATTGTCGATGTCTTCCTCATTTTTACTAACAGGTTCATCAGACTTAAGTATGATTTAAGGATCATTTGGGAATTGAGATCGAAACTAGATTGGTAGCAATCAATTACGTTATCACTAGAAGTAGTTAAAATGTAGCCAAAATCATAGTCATTATATTCATAAGACCCTGGACGGGCAAAAAGATAATCATACAAGGTCAGGGGTTTGAGGATTTTCTTCCCCGAATCCGAGACAACTAATCTAGTGGAGGCATCCCCTATCTTACCCCCCATGCTATCAGTCTTTGTGGTGGTGTTCTTCTTCTTCTTCTTTGGTGGCAACAGATTTCTTAGTGAAATCTTCATCTCTGACTTGGCAGCCTAAGGACTCTGAACAAAAGCTTGCCCTGATGCATTCTGAATTTGGTCCAGTAGTCTCTTGAGCTTATTTTAAATTGTACTCCATCCATTTTTACCAGCATATGGGTCAATCAGAGAGACTAGCTCAGCCGAAATCATATTTACAGAACCTCTTTCAGGTTCTTTTAAATATTCTTTTGGAATTATTGTATTTCTTTCCTTATGATTTTTTTTGAGCCAATCCTTAAAAATGAAACAATCCTCTATAGTGTGTCCAAGCATCCGGTGATACGGGCAATAATTAGGTTGATCCTTTTTGTCGACCTCTTCGGGTTTCTTTGGCTCTGGTAATCTAAACTCAGGCTTCTTCATCAAACTTCTAAACATTTTGGGTACAACTTCATCTTTGAAGGAATAAACTATTTTCCTTCATTCCGTCAAGGACAGACCCTTTCTATTTCTATTCGGTATGATCCCCTTTGAGGCAGTTGCTGGCTAGACTGGCCATACTGTTGTGTCTATTCTTGAGCATGTCGATATGATTACTGGGAATTCTGATGAGAATTTTCTACATGTATCTTCATTGGCTATTTTCCATTATCAATCATTTTCACTATTCCAGACTTCTTTTCAAATGCCCTGGTCATCCTGGATTTCTCTGCTTTCTCTTGGGAATCCATATGTTTGACTTCTTCTTGAAGATTGTTGGCTTTGCTAAGTAGCTTCTCGAAGGATTTGATGGTGAGTCCCTTGAGCATGAAAACTACTGGCTCATGGATGCTCTTGATTAAGATCTCAATCGCATGATGTTCCTGTAGCTAAGGTTCACATTTCATGCTAAGGTTTCTCTACCTCAAAATGTAGTTCACCAAAGTCTCGTTGGGCTTTAGCTTCTCTACTACGAGATCTTTAATAGACACATGATCCCGATATGAAATGTAGTTGTGTAAAAATTATATAAGTTTGACTCTGCTATGTAACAGTGTCAAAAGCTTGATGCAATATTTTTTATTAAGAAATTTAAGCAATCAATGTTGGGATTCTATGCAGTATACATATCGTTATTAAGTACTAAAGGAATTTCTATTTAAGCCCCGAATAGTGATCCCATAGGGAAGGTTTAAATTTGAAATGATAAATTAACTAGGAAATTCATAGAAATCAAACAAAATTACTGTTACTAATTTTAAATGTGTAAGATATTATCAGAACTAAATTATTTAACTACTAGCAAAACTGAAATGCAAAGTTTAAACAGTAACTACTAAACTACTAAACTATGTTTATGTGATGAAGATTTTTTATGTGAAAAAGCATATTTCCCACTACAACGAGATTTTCGTAAAATAAGATGAGATAAATGACTATAATATGTATTTTGCCAAATAGAAGCAGTTTTAATTTTCTACCCTGATAAAGTTTAATAGAAAATCATTGGCTAATCCCAGGTTCTGTCTCTAAATTCATGGCTAGGCTAGGAGCATACTGGCTCCCACTCCAGAGCTCCCACTTCGCTTCACCTGAAGGCTAACTCTCGCTTTAGTTTTTAAACACTAAGACCGAAGTGGGGATTTTATTATGTCAACCTAAACTCTCCAATTCTACATCTAAAAATGTATATTTCCTTATTTATTTGCACTTAATTCTATGAACAAAATACTCCTTCATGAAATCAAATCTGATCTTCACTCTGTTGTAGAAATTATACTCAATTTCCCGGATCATATGTTTCACAACACATTTTAACAATTCAATTGTCGAGATCGGAAAGTAAATTAAGTTCTGAGTTGAAAAATCATCAAAATTTATTTTATATTTTAACATTGGCACATCCATATTATCTCTCCATTTCACCATATCTCAGAGTAGGGGGAAAGATAAAGGAAACTACTCAGAATTCATGAGAAAGATACAACAAAATACAAATTTCATATATAAAAGAAAGTTCATACAACATTAATAAACAAACAACACTTATCTAAAACTCTTTCTTAAAACAAATCCCTTGTAGCATCTCCTACAAAATGTATGAAAAAGAAATCTCTCGTTTTTCTCCTTCTCCAACACTCTTAGAGAAAAATTTACACTTAATCTCACCACAAAACTCTAAACTCTTAAAGAAAAATAACTAATAGACTCATGAATGGTGGTGGAATGAAGATAGAAAAAGTGTATGGAGGTGAGGTGTGGCAATTACGAACAAGGAAGAATGAGGAGGAGCCCCTTTTCTGATCAATTTAGGTCCCAAATAGAACCTAGAGTCGGTTCTCCAATTGGTGCATCCAAAAAACTCTTCAAAAAGCGCCCAAATTCATCGAATCTCTAGAAATAGGGTCGAATCCGACATTAGTGTTGTCGGCGCTAGTGGTCCATAATTAATTTGCTACTCTCTATCAAACGGTGTCATTGGCGCTACTTCTAGCATCGTCTACCATCTGTTCTGTAAGTCTGCTCCGTCGTCACTGCTCTTGTTACCGTTGGCGCTGAGTATTTCTTCAAAAACGCCATTTTGACTCCAAATTCCATCATTTTTGCTTCCTTTTTTCTTGAAGTCTTAAAAATCAACAACCTATAAGAAAACATAAAAATACCTTCTATTAAAGTGCAATATCACCAAAAATTAGTATAAAACATGGGTATAAAAATGCATATATTTTTCGTGTATCAACACATGATGCTGCGTTTTGACAAATCTCTTCACAAAAAATTGTTCTAGCTCGACGAACATCATTACTGATCCATCAGGTTATTCAAAATACCAATTAAAAGTGATCTTTGACAAAGTGCTGACAAACTATCAGACGAGCAAAGCTTTGTTACCTCTAGTGTGATCATAACTGGCTCAAAAATATGTTATACGTTGCCTGGGATTTCCAGTTCCGTGAAATATCTTAAAATTTGGTGACATAAAACCCTTAGGGTAGGGTATGACATTAAAATCCTCCAGGTAATTTTTACCCTTAAAAATCAATGCACCACCCTTAGATTGGGCTAAGGCCTCTCGAACTTTCTCGACCATTTGCTTAAATTCCATTTCTGGTATGACACTTGATGGAGAATCCTTCTTTTGTTGATCATCACTATTTGCTGGGGCAACTTCCCTCCTTTCTTCTGTGATATGTATAATCTCTGGTTGATTGACTTCTAGGGAGGCTAACTGTTGTGGTTGAGACTTTTTCAGAGCCGTGGCCATGGTGGTCATGGCAGCAGCCATCTCTTCCATTCTTTTCTCTATTTGGCTGATTTGCTTATCCCTTAGGAAAACAACCCTACGTAGCTAATCTACGATGTTCTCTTCGATGAGAGGTTGAGTGTTGCATGCAGATGCAGCGGCTTTGATCTCATTGTCATGAATATCCATGAAATCTTCCTCGAGGTAATCATTGAAATCAAAGTATTCATCATCATCAATGGAAACTCCATGTTATCTATCCAACTCAGAAATCTCGACCCCAAGCTTTTTAACCCTTCATTCAGTTGTTGATTCTTGTCGCACCTTGAGATCTAGAGGACTTTGCTGGACACCCTCTACTTTCTCATCCATCTCAATAGCAATAGCTGCGACAATGCTGGATACTTTGGACCTTTGCTTTATTCCATGATCCTGCCATTCGGGCTCACTGAACCGTATTGGTACGGTGACCTTGGGTATCCATACATTTTTCTTTGACGGTGATGTCTTGAGACGGAGTGTCTCAGTAGAAACATCGGCATGTCGAAGAGAAGTATGCTCCCCATGGACAAGACCATATACAATACCAGGTAACTTTTTCGTCTTTTCCTTCAAACTTTAAGAGGATCCTTATGACTAGTAATTAGTAGAATTCCCGGACCCATATGCGACTTAACTGGTTGACGGCCTGTGGGTCTAGTGACAACATAATTGGTAGCAACAATAGTTGTATCAACTTTGCTTCTCAAGCGGAACCTGACGAGAATGTGAGGAGGCAAGGCTTCAGTTGATTTCTGAGATCATCTGGTAGATCTTATGTCTCTTAGAATTTCTTTTTTTCATGTGATGGGATACTACACTTCTCACTCGTTTAAGCAATTCACCGACTGAACAACCTTCTTTAGCAGCTATCTCGGAAAATGGTACTGACTCGGGTGATAGGTGACCAACAGAAATATAGTTGCGTATAATTTATAAAGTTGACTCCGCTTTACAACGATGCCAAAAACTTGATGTGGTATTTTATGAATAATTACGTTAAGCACTTAATATTAGTATTCTACGCAAGTATACGTATCATTATCAAGTAATATAAGACTTTATTTTTAAGTCCCAAATATTGATCCCTCAAGGAAGCTTTAAATTTGAAATGATAAATTAATTAGGAAATTCATAGAAGTAAAACCAAATTACTGTCACTAATTTTGAACGTTTAAGATACTATCAAAACTAAATTATTAACTACCAGCAGAATTTAAATGCAAGGTTTAAAATTAATAACTACTAAATTATGTTTATGTGATTAAGTTTCCTAATCTGAAAAGCAACTTTCACACTACAATGAGTTTTTGGTGAAATGTGATGAGATAAATGGTTTAAATATGTAATGTGCCCAATAGAAGCAATTTTAATTCTCCACCCTTATTCAGCGTTATAAAAAATCATTGGCTAATCTTAGTTTTAGTCCTTAAATTTGTGGCTAGGCTATGAGGATACTGGCTCCCACACCAACGTTCTCACTTCCCTTCCAATGAAGGCTAACTCTCACTTTAGTTTTGAAACACTAAGATCGAATAGGGGATTTTTAGTTTGTCACCCTAGAA
This sequence comes from Phalaenopsis hybrid cultivar, assembly GCA_002079205.1. Lineage (NCBI taxonomy): Eukaryota > Viridiplantae > Streptophyta > Magnoliopsida > Asparagales > Orchidaceae > Phalaenopsis > Phalaenopsis hybrid cultivar. Next base: position 24,424 of record JXCR01088366.1, on the reverse strand, counting down.
ATGTCCAATTCTACACCTAACTAAGTATATTTCCCTATTTATTTGCACTTAATTCCATGAATGAAATACTCTATGAAACTAAATGTGATTCTCACTCTATTGTAGAACTCATACTTCATTTCCAAGATCATATGTTTCACCACATAATTTAACGTTTCAATTGGTCAGATCGAAAAGTAAATTAAGAGCAGAGTTGAAAAATCATCACAAATTATTTTAAATTTTAACATTGGCACATCTGAATTATCTCTTCATTTCACCATATCTCAGAGTAGGGAGAACAATAAAGGAAATTACCCAATTATCTCTTCATTTCACCATATCTCAGAGTAGGGAGAAAGATAAAGGAATCTACTCAGACTTCATTAAGATACAACAAAGCACAAATTTCATATATAAAAGAAAGTTCATACAACAATAATAAACAAACAATACTTATCTGAAACTTTTTCTCAAAGCAAATCCCTTGTAGCCTCTCTTAAGAAATGTAGAAAGAAGAAATCTCTCACTTTTCTTCCTCTTCAAAACTTATTAGAGAATAATTCACACTTCAACTCACCACACAAACTCAAAAATATATAGAAATTAACTCACCAATGTCGTGGAATGATGTAAGGTGGCAAAAAGTGAGCAAAAGGGGGCGATGGTTTGCAAATAGGGGCCAATGAAGATGAAGGAGGAGAGTCTTTTATGATCAATTTTTGCTCTAAATAGAGCAAAGGGTTGGTCTCCAACAGGTGCATCCAAAAAATCTTCAAAAAAATGTTTAAATTCATCGAATCTTCTAGAAATAAGGCTTGAACCAACACTAGCATCGTCGGCGCCCATTCTGGTGTCGTCGGTACCAGTGGTCCGTAATTAAAATCCATCTTCTCTGTCAAACAGCGCTGTCGACACTGAACATTTTTTTAATTTCTCCATTTTGACTCCAAATTTCATCCTTTTTTGCTTTTTTTTTTGCTCTAAGTCCTAAAAATCAACAACCTGCAATAAAAAATACAAAATATCTTTCATTAAAGTGCAATATCACAAAAAATGAGTATACAATATGGGTCTAAAAATGCATATATTTTTTGTGTATCCTTCCTCGACCTGAAAAGTTAGCTTTAACAATATGTATATAATTTTGTAAGGAATTCAAATTGCTGGAGTGGATAAAGGCATAGCTACCAAACCCCAAGTTATGACTTTATCGAGTCTCAGAAGATCATAGTGGATGATTTTAGAATAAAATATAGCAAGTACAATTTGCCCTTCAAGATATTCAAGAGATTCCAAAGTGCTTGGAGCATGACCCCGAATCACTTTGAAGATTTCTTGAAATATTTTGAGTTCATTTAAAACTTATCATATCATTTTATTAATCATCCAAGGTTAAACTAAGGTTATCACATTGCTCAAGGAAACTTATTTATTTATCCCGAGGCTAGGACACTCAATTAATCAATTGATATTTCACTTAAGAGTTTTATGGGTGGGTGTCCCTAAGGCAAATTTAAGTAAGGGTTTTGGTTTCTAAAGTTGAAATCAGGCTTGTAGTGTAAAAAAGTGGTAATCATCAATAATGTTATCTTCTAAGTCCAATCAAATGAGTTTAAATGTCAAGCCTAAGTCACTACCAAGCACTGAACAATCACAATAGGTGAAATGGTAACTTAGCAGAATTTTGATTTAAATGACATGCATTCTTATTGAAAGATCACATTGTAATCAATTATGAGCTTAAAATTAATGAAATATTATCTTTCTAACTCGAACCCATCACTTGAGAGCCATTTAATTTGGATTGACTTCCAAGCTATGATAATTAAGGAAATTACAATTTTGTTCTTATTATAAAAAATGTGGTAAGTGAGTTCCTACCTTTTAATTCCATTGTATTTCAATGATCTAAGCATGTTCATTAGGATCAAAATTACCCATATTCATTTTAATTAATCTTAAATCTTGATTGAGGCACCAAAAATTTGCCTTTGGGGCTCTCCACCTCATAACTCATTAATCAAAATTTAACTGACTTTGAGAATTTTTAGAGTGTCCTATCTGTGGGTCAATTAAAACATTAGAGGAGAAAAATGTGGATCTTCAAAATTTAATTTAATTTAAATAATTATTTAAATTTAAAAGGTAGTATTTTCAAAGTTGATTTACTTGACTATCCAAACTAAATTTTTTATTCATGAGAAAATTATTAGAGGTCCCCTTAGGTCAGAGAAACACTTTGGCAAAATTTCATTATTTTTTGAAACAAATCTTTAATTTAATTTTGTAATTATTATCCATTTTTATGATTTATATTGAATGGAAAAGATGTTTATTCACATAAATTTATTTTAATATTTTTATTAAACCTCTATGAGCCCATGGAACTCAGAGAAGCAAATTTTGTATTTTTTTAGTTTTTAATTTATTTATTATAATTATTTTAAAATAAGAAAATTTCATATTAAGCTTTTAAAAATTTATTTTTAACTTAGAAAAATTAGGAAAAATTTCCTAATGAGTTCTAAGTGACCAGGGAACAATTAGACACATTTTAAAATATTTTAGTATTTAAGGGATTTTTAATTATTTTAAATTCAAAATAAAGCTCAAAAATCAAATATTTTCTCTAAAATAAATTTTATTTTCCTAGGTGCCCCTCATCACAAGGAACTCAGAAAAATACTTTTCATAATTTTCCCAAATGTATTTAATTTAATATAATTATTTTTGTACAAAAATATAAGATTTCTTAGAAAATCAACTTTAATACTTAAACTTAGTCAAATAATTTGTAACCTTTTATGTGGAATTAATTTTGTCAATTTTTAGTAGTATTTAATTTACATAAATTAAAGCAAGATGTATACATTTAATTAACAATAAAAATGTACAAGATAATTCAAATCATCCTGACATTTTTCCTAAGCTTCTCTGAATATAAGAAATCTACTAAAATTATTTTCATAATTTTTCATGTGGTATTTTAATTTATATAATTAAAATAAGTCAAAATGGTCATCCTAGCTTGAAAATTAATGTTGAAAGCATAGAGATGCCCTCTGACCTTAGAAAAATCAAAGAACATCTCCTATGTTGTAAGGAATGAACCCCAAAAGTTTCAAGCCATTGTGAACAATGCTTGATCATAATGAATTAAAATACTACAGAGGGTGCTTAATTCAATAAAAATCATATAGTTAACAGATAATTCTTATTTTTAGTCTATATTATTCTCCTCTATTCATTGAGCAAGAGGGTGTTTTTATTTTATTTTTATGATTTCTCTAAAAAAAGATATGTATTTTTAAAGTTCAGGTATTTAAATAAATAAAATAAATCCAGATTTTTCTATTTAAATGTGCGGCGCCACCTCAACCTACGGCGGCTCCAAAAGACCACATGACGCTCCACCATTCAACTCTGTCAGACACCTCAGCACCTCGTCAGCCCGTGGTTTGCGTATCATCTCTTCATCCGGCTCCATCATGACTGTCCATTGAATAAACGCGTGATCGGACGACATCCGTTCATCGTCCCCAAATGAGCTAACCCGAGAACCATTCACACTAAAACCTTAATATCTTCATCTAGACTCAACCAAATTGCATGGGGTTTGTTCCCAAAGCTTCATCTACTCAAGACGACATATCTATATGACTTACACAGTATGAAATACAATAAATGTATATGGAGAACCAATTTAAGCTTAGTTTAGGGTTGAGGCTCAATACCTTTATCTAAGAGGGGAGGCCTCAATCAGATGATTGAGTAGCTTTGATTGGGTCCAACAAACCTCCAGATGAACTCCTAAGCCCTGGTGAATTGTCTAGATAGGATTTCGAATAAGGCCATTTTTAGGTGTTGGTCTATAGCTATGTTAAAGGCTATCTAGGATGGGGCTTTTGTGGGGAATCAACTCCTCTCACTCTGGTGATGGTGTGGGCATATTTAATTAAAATTTTCTGGACTGTGGAGGTGTTAGGAAATATGTCCTAGTTCAAAATGAAATTTTGAACTCAAAATTGAGCTTTCATAGTAGGAACCAGAGGGGGAAAATAGTGGGATTGAGCTGAGGAGTTCTTGGAGAGTCTATGGAAGTAATTGGATAGAGTTTCCCCAAGGATTTTGCTAACTCTCTCCCATGGCCATAGAGGGGGTAGTTTAAATAAAAGAGGCTATAGTGGCTCTCAGGCCAAGCTGAGGTGGCCAAGGTGCTGCCTAAGTGGAGGGAAGAAAGGCCCTAACAGCCAATCAAGCTTAGTCAGCTCATGTGAGATCAATTTTGGGTTTTGACCAACTTGGGCTCCTTTGGGGTGACTATTTTAGGCGGCTGAGGTGGTGGCTGGCCAAGGTCTGGTTACCTCCGAGCTCAGGGAGGTCAGGGGGTGCTTAATAATGATTAACTGCCATGGGTAAGCAATGATGGAGAAGGTATTTCAAGTTTGTGCCAAAAATGAGTAAAATCCCTTAAATCAAGGGACCATTGGTACAAAGCTCTTCTAGCGTGGGCTAGGTAAGTCTAGTCTGGTCACTAGGCTCCATTTGGTTGTTGTGGTGTCATTAATTTGGTCACTTGGGCATGTCTTAGTCAATTTTGGTGTATGGGTTCAAATTGGGTTGAATTGTCTTGAAGTTGGGTATGGGTTAAGATAGCCATGAAATTAAGACCAATTTATTGATCAATTTTGTGTGGATGATTGTTATAAAGAGTTTAGGAAATATTTGGAGTGATTTTGAATTGATTTGGAGGTTCAATTTAAAGGAACTTGGACAGTTTGATCAATTTGGGGAGGTTGGGTTAGACTTGGGTTTATGTTACGATAGAGTTGAGTTAAGTGGAGATTGAGAGTTCAAAATGGTCTAGGGTAATTTCATGAAAAGTTCTCAACATTAATTGGGTGCCAATTTTGGGGTTTGGTCATTTAATTTGGGGACATTTGGAGACATGGCAAAATTGGGGGTTTTGGTCGAAGTTGGTTTTGAGTAAAATTGGTGCTTTACCAAGGCCAATTGAAGGTTCAATTTGGTGTGTGGATATATTTTAAAGGGTTTATGATGCATAATTGGGGCAATTGGAAAAAATTGGGGGTTCAATTAAGTGAGATTTTGGTTTTAGTCCAAATTGGGGATTCTTGATATGGGTTGAAATTGGACTCAAATGTGGGTCAATTGGGCTTGTATCTAGTTTAAATTGAGTTTGATCATGATTAATCTGAATTTATAATTGAAATTGGGGGGAATTGGAACAAATTGATGGACATTTAGGGGGCAAAAAGCTAAGTTTAGTATTTTGGTAAATTGGGGTGCCAACCACCCTATTTGAGCTATGTACTAATGGAATACTTTACTTTGGGTCCTTCATGTATTAGTCTTAGCTAGACCCTAGCCTAGGGCTAGTGGGTCTAGGGGACCATCTACATGAGTCTCCCAAATGATCATGGGATCAAAGTCAACAAGTTTGGGTTTAGGGTTTTTAGTAAATGTGAGTGGATGTGAGTGTAAGTGAGTTAACTAGCTCCAGACCATCACTCAGGGTCAACCTTAAGGCCAAGCAGTCCTATGGAGACTCCCCTTGAGCTCCTCCAAATAGACCCCACCTACTAAGTGCTAGAGGTCAGAAATTATATATGGAAATTAAAGTTGAGAGAAGAGTTTAGAACTTCTAATGGTGAGGGTTCATTTCTAGTCCTCTATGAATAATCAATAGGAAAGTTTTATGGCTAGACCCTAGGCTACTAAGAAGCAAACTAGACCTCAACCAAAAGTCAGGTCAACAGGGACTTACAGTGAACCTCACCAACCAACAGACCACGACTTGCNACCAAAACCTAAAGTTACTCCTTTGCCTTTGAGGCTCTCCACCTCATAACTCATTAATCAAAATTCAAATGACTTTGAGAGTCAATTAAAACATTAGAGGAGAAAATGTGGATCTTGAAAATTTAATGTAATTTGAATAATTATTTAAATTTAAAAGGTAGTATTTTCAAAGTTGATTTACTTGACTATCCAAACTAAATTTTTTATTCATGTGAAAATTATTAGAGGTCCCCTTAGATCAGAGAAACACTTAGGCAAAATTTTATGATTTTTTGAATCAAATCTTTAATTTAATTTTGTAATTGTTATTGATTTTTATGATTTATATTGAATGGAAAAGATTTTTATTCACATAAATTATTTTTAATATTTTTATTAAATCTCTCTGAGCTCAGGGAACTCAGAGAAGCAAATTTTGTATTTTTATAATTTTTAATTTATTTATTATAATTATTTTAATGAGAAAATAAGAAAAATTCATATTAGGCTTTTAAAAATTTATTTTTAAATTAGAAAAATTAAGAAAATTATCCTAATGAGTTCTAAGTGATCAGGGAACAATTAGGTACATTTTAAAATATTTTAGTATTTTAGGGATTTTTAATTATTTTAAATTCAAAATAAAGCTCAAAAAAGCAAGTATTTTCTCTAAAATGAATTTTATTTTTCCTAAGTGACCCTAATCACAAGGAACTTAGAAAAATACTTTTCATAATTATCCCAAATATATTTAATTTAATATAATTAATTTTGTACAAAAATATAAAGTTTCTTAGAAAATCAACTTTAATAGTTAAACATAGTCAAATAATTTTTTAACTTTTACAGTGGGTAAACATGATTTTTATACACAGTGTGAAATTAATTTGTCAAATTTTTATTAGTATTTAATCTACATGAATTAAAGCAAGATGTATACATTTAATTAACTATAGAAATGTACAAGATAATTCAAATCATCCTGACATTTTTCTTAAGCTTCTCTGACTATAACAAATCTACTAAAACTATTTTTATAATTTTTCTGGTGGTATTTTAATTTATATAATTAAAATAAGTCAAAATAGCCATCTTAACTTGAAAATTAAGGTTAGAAGCATAGAGATGCCCTCTGGACTTGAAAAAATCAGAGAACATCTCCTATGTCGCAAGGAATGAACCCCAAAAGGTTCAAGCCATGGTGAGAAATGCTTGATCATAATGAATTAAAATACTCCAAAGAGTGCTTAATTCAATAAAATTCATATTGCTAACAAATAATTCTTATTTTTAGTCCATATTATTCTCCTCTGTTCATTGAGCAAGAGGGTTTTTTTTTATTTTATTTTTATGATTTTTTTAGAGAAATATATGGATTTTGAAAGTTCTAGTATTTGAATAAATAAAATAAATCCAGATTTTTCTACTTAAACGCGTGGCGCCGCGTCAACCTATGGCAGCTCCAAAAGGCCACATGGTGCTCCACCATTCGACTCTGCCAGACACCTCAACGCCTCGTCAGCCCGTAGTTTGCATATCATCTCTTCATGCAGCTCCATCATGATTGTCCATTGAATAAACGCGCGATCGGATGACATCCGTTCATCATCCTCAGATGAGCTAACCGAAGAACCGTTCACACTAAAACCTTAATATCGTCATCTAGACTCAACCAAATCACATATCGTTTGTTTCTAAAGCTTCATCTACTCAAGACGACATATCAATATGACTTATACGATATGAAATACAATAAATATATATGGAGAATTAATTTAAGCTTAGTTTAAGGTTGAGGCTCAATACCTTTATCTAAGAGGGGAGGCCTCAATCAGATGGTTGCAGTAGTTTCAATTGGGTCCAAAAAATCTCTATATGAACTCCTAGGCTCTGGTGAATTGTCTAGATAGAATATCGATCAAGGCCATTTTTAGGTGTTGGTCTAGAGCTATGTTAGAGGCTATTTAGGATAGGGCTTTGGTGGAGAATCAACTCCTCTCACTCTGATGATGGCCTGGGCACAGTTAATTAAAATTTTTTGGACTGTGGAGGTGTGGGGAATTATGTCCTAGATTGAGCTGAACTTTTGAACTCAAAATTGAGCTTTCATAGTGGGAACCAGTAGGGGAAAATAGTGGGATTGAGCTGAGGAGTTCTTGGAGAGTCTCTGGAAGTAATTGGACAATGTTTCCCCAAGGATTTTGCTAACTCTCTCCCATGGCCGTAGAGGGGTAGTTTAAATAAAGGAGGCTATGGTGGCTCTCAGGCCAAGCTGAGGTGGCCAAGGTGCTGCATAGGTGGAGGGAGGAAATGCCCTAACAGCCAATCAAGCTTAGCCAGCTCATGTGAGAGAAATTTTGGGTTTTGACCAACTTTGGCTCCTTTAGGGTGACTATTTCAAGCTACTGAGGTGGTGGCTGGCCAGGGTCTGGTTACCTCTGAGCTCAAGGAGGTCAGGGGGTGCTTAGTGGTGGTTAACTGCCATGGGTAAGCAATGATGGAGAAGATATTTCAAGTTTATGCAAAAAAAGAGTAAAATCCCTTAAATCAAGGGACCATTGGTACAAAGCTCTTCTAGGGTGGGCTAGAGAAGTCTAGCCTAGTCACTAGGCTCCATTTGGTTGATGTGGTGTCATTAATTTGGTCACTTGGGCATGGCTTAGTCAATTTTGTTGCATGGGTTGAATTGGGGTTGAATTATCTTGAAGTTAGGTATGGGTTAGGATAGCCTTGGAATTAAGACCAATTTATTGATCAATTTTGTGTGGATGATTGTCATAAAGAATTTAGAAAGGATTTGGATTGATTTTGAATTGATTTGGAGGTTAAATTTGAAGGAATTTTGACCTTTTGATCAATTTGAGGATGTTGGGTTAGACTTGGGTTTATGTTGGGGTAGAGTTGGGTCAAGTAGAGATTTAGAGTTCAAAATGGTCTAGTAGAATGTCATGAAAATTTCTCAACATTAATTTTGTGTAAATTTTGGGGTTTGGTCATCCAATTTGGGGACATTTGGAGACATGGCAAAATTGGGGGTAAAATTGGGCGTTTTGGTCCAAGTTGGTTTTGAGTAAAATTGGGGCTTGAAAAATGCCAATTGAAGGTTCAATTTGGTGTGTGGAGACATTTCAAAGAGTTTATGATGCATAATTGGGGCAATTGGAAAATTTTGGGGGTTCAATTAAGTGAGATTTTGGTTTTAGGCCAAATTGGGGCTTCTTGATATGGGTTGAAATTAGACTCAAATGTGGGTCAATTGGGCTTGGATCTGTTTTTAATTGAGTTTTTTCAGGATTACTTTGAATTTATAATTGAAATTGGGGTGAATTGGGGACAAATTGATGGACATTTAGGGTGAATTTGGGGAAATTAGGCCTTTAAGGGCCATTTGGAGCTTTTGATCAAAGTTGGTCAAATTGATCAAATTGGATTTAATTATGGGTCCAAATTGGTTTTGGAAACATTTGAAATGATTTTGAGGGATTTTGGAAAGTTTGGGCCACCAAGGGTATATTTGTAATTTTGGCAAATTTGGGGGTATTTTGGTAATTTTGGAAATTTTGGGAATTTGTGGGCAATTTGGATGATTTCAAATGGTTTGAAATGATTTTTGATCAAATTTGGGCATTTTTGGTGAAATTAGGAATTTTGGTCAAATTTGGGGTTTGGGGGTGTTTTGGTAAATTGGGTAAATTTGGGGGCAAAAGCCTAAGTTTGGTATTTTGGTGAATTTGAAGTGCCAACCACCCTATTTGAGCAATGTACCAATGGAATACTTTACTTTGGGTCCTTCATGTATTGATCTTAGTTAGACCCTAGCCTAGGGCTAGTGGGTCTACGGGACCATCTACATAAGTCTCCCAAAAGATCATGGGATCAAAGTCAACAAGTTTGGGTTTAGAGTTCTGATTGAATGTGAGTGTAAGTGAGTGAACTAGCTACAAACCATCACTCAGGGTCAACCCTAAGGCCAAGCAGTCCTATGGAGACTCCCCTTGAGCTCCCCCATATAAACCCCACCTACTAAGTGCTAGAGGTCAGAAACAATATATGGAAATTGAAGTTGAGAGAAGAGTTTAGAACTTCTAATGGTGAGGGTTCATTTCTAGTCCACTAGGAAAAGTCAACAGGAAAGTTTTATGGATAGACCCTAGGCTACTAAGGAGGAAACTAGACCTCAACAACAATTGAGGTCAACAGGGACTTACAGTAAACCCCACCAACCAACAGACCACGACTTGCGGTGTATGCAATATATGTATGTATGTATAATGTTNTATATATATATATATATATATATATATATATATATATATATATATATATATATATATATATCTTAAAAAAATGATTCTGGCTCCTATGCGCCAGTCTTCTAGAAACAATGAAATAACCTAGGTGAAAACTTTCTTATTTAGTCAACTTGACTCCAAATTGCTCCATTTTCACACAATTTCCTGTAATTGCTTAAACTATTGTACCTGTAAAAAAATTATAAAAATACCTTTAATTAAAGTGCAATATCACTAAAATAAGCATTAATGTATATAAAAAAGTAACACAACTTTAAGCATGTCAAAATCCCTTAAACTTCACTGTTATATATCCTCAAGTAACTCTCCTATTTTATTAACCATATCCTATAACTTATGGTAGTGGGTTTCATTAAAAATATCTAGTAATTAAGTTAAGAATTCAATAACTCAAGTTAGAACTAGGGTATAAAAAAAATCTAGTAATTAAGTTAAGAATTTTGATTTTCCATTCATTTAAAAAATAACTGTAATTCGTTAGACTTAGGAACCCTAGAAGAATTAAAGATAGAATTATATGAGAACTCTATTAGTAAAGATTTGACTAAAATAGTTAAAATTGATAATAAGCTCAGAAATGCAATTAGATTTCTTCCGTTAAGATTATTCAAGTGAAGCCAATTTCTAATTAAGCATCTACTTAAACTTCTCTCCACATAGTTTCCTTTTACTTTTCTTTTCATTTTCTATTTTTTTCTTTTCTTTTTCTTTTATTTTAGGATCTTTTTAATTCTTTCTTATTTATGTGGGGATGACTAATCTGGATAGCCTTTAATGATTTTGAGCATCACTATTTCTCCCTTGAAGTTAAAAACTTATGGCAGTTTTTTACTTATAATGTGTAGTAATATTAAAAATGANATATATATATATATATATATATATATATATATATATATCTTAAAAAAATGATTCTGGTGCCTAGCGCCAGTCTTCTAGAAGCAATGAAATAACCCAGGTCAAAACTTTCTTATTTAGTCCACTTAACTCCAAATTGCTCCATTTTCACTCCATTTGTTGTAATTGCTTAACCTATTTTACCTGCAAAAAAATTACAAAAATACCTTTCACTAAAGTAAGCATTAATGTATATAAAAAAGTAACACAACTTTAGGCATGTCAAAATCCCCCAAACTTCATTGTTACTTATCCTCACGTAACTGTCCTATTTTATTAACCATATCCTATAACTTAGGGTAGTAGGTTTCATTAAAAATATCCAGTAATTAAGTTAAGAATTTAACAAATCAAGTTAGAACTAGGGTATAAAAATATATAGTAATTAAGTTAAGAATTCTGATTTTCCGTTCATTTCCAAAATAATCGTAATTTATTAGACTTAAGAGTCCTAGAAGAATTAAAAGATAGAATTATATGAGAACTCTATTAGTAAAGATTTGACTAAAACAATTAAAATTGATAATAAGCTTAGAAATGTAATTAGATTCTTCCATTAAGATGATTTAGGTGAAGCCAATTTCTAATTAAGCATCTAGTTAAACTTCTCCCCACATAGTTTCCTTTTACTTTTCTTTTTATTTTATATTTTTTTCCTTTCTTTTTCTTTTATTTCAGGATTTTTTTAATTCTTACTTATTTATGTGGGGATTACTATATCTGGATAGCCTTTAATGATTTTGAACATCACTATTCTTCTCTTGAAGTAAAAAACTTATGACATTTCTTTACTTTATAATGTGTATTAATATTAAAAATGACTTTTATAGAGTCTCAATTCTTTTTAAAGTGTAAATCTAAGATTCTTAGTATTTCAAAAATACAAATATTTTCTACCATAAATCGTAAAAGCATATCTCTACTCCCTTATACCAAATATCTTTACTCTAAAACTACCCCTTATCACCCAAAAAAATAAAAAAAATATAGTTATCTAAAGATAACACCATATGCCACATATCATTTCTAAAAAAAATTTAAAAGTTGTCTACTCAGGAAAAATAAAGTTTAATTTTTAAAAGAATTTTCTCCCTCCACCAAACTTGAATTTTTAAATATTCTAAAATATTTAATACAAAAATGTAGGCAGGAAGAAAATTTCTCTAATTTAGTTTATATCAAGAGTCCTAAACATGAAAAGTATACATGTATAAATAGTAAAAATAGGTGTGTAGTAGTAAGTAAATCTCAATTAAATATGTTATACGATAAAGAGTTGCAGGTTGAAGACTACTCTATCACACAAAAAGGCATATATATGAACTAGAGAAAAAAAGAAACAGTAGTGCAGTAAAAGCAAAAAGTACAGAATCCACAAAGCAGTAGTAACAAATAACACTAAGTCCAGTGCCATAACATAGCCATAAGCAGTAACACCCAAACCCAAACTGATCTACTACTCTTCATCATCCTCCTCATAATCATCATCTTCTTCCATAGGATTGCGACATTCATACCTGAGATATTATAGATAAGAAGTAAACTCCACAATCTTATCTCCTTTAAAAATGTTTACAAGAGAAGTATTTAAACTTTCCTCGTAATCACTTTTCCATTTAAGAAAAGAATCAAACTGTTCCAAATGATCTTCAATGTCATGCACTTGACTCTATACAGATGATATATTATCTTGTAACTCTTGTAGAAGATCAAGCATAGTGTCCATGCTAGAAGGAGGATGAGTAGAAGCACAGGTGGTAGAAGGCCTAGAAGTAGATGGAATGTCTGAAGAGCTAGGCCCAATACCATAATCAACATGTTTTTTATATAGATTCACATTAGACTTGCTAATAGGCTTCATAGGGTGTATTTACTCCTTCCAAGTCTCACAACTAACTCTAGATTGTTTACATAAAGTGAAAATAAGAGAAGGGTACCATAACCCCAAAGTAGTACTCTCTGTGGCATTACTAATAATGGATTTGCAGATGAGGGAGCAAATATCAATAGGTTTCATGGTCTGGATACAAAAATTAATGGCTACTCTCTTTAGTAACTTCACTCGGATGATTCGTAGGTAGAATTCTAGCATAAATGAAACAATTTCATGCCTTTGATGGGGCATTAAGCTTGGATGAAGAAAAGTTTACCTTGTGATTTTTCTTTATTTTTTAAGCTCCTTACCCATCAGTCTGAAATGAGATAATCTCGTCCAGTAGTAGTCAGGTACATCAAGCAATTGGCACAATGCATTGATACAAGCTAGAGTAAACTCTACTTTACTCTCCTTAACAAATACAGAATCTTCTGAAGGTCTGGGAGATTCACATAAAATTCATGAACAAAAAAAATAATTGTTACGTCAGTAAAGTAGAAGAAATTTTTTTAGTGTCTTGTAACAATCAGATTTTCCACAACTCCACTGGAATTGAAAAAGCTCATACTTGAATTAACTTTATCGATATGAGAAAGTCATTATAATGCTCTTGAGCTTTTTGGCATGCAAATTTCTTACGATCAAACACCACTTTTCCCTTTCCCCTCTTGGCTTTAGGAGCCATAGAAAAATCTAGAGAAAGTCAAATTTAACACGAAAAAAATCCCATGTATAGATTGTATAGGCCTCTAAATTCACATGTATTACAAAATACACTTACTCCATGGATTTTCATTTCCTCTTTCAAATATTTCCCAAATTTTCAAACTTTACATAATGTGGAGAAAATCTATGGAAAATGCAAAGAATAATTTGGTTAATGTGTAGATCTAACCTGGAGAAGTAGAAATCTAGAGTTTTTTAGCCCAAAATCATAAAAAATTAAGATCTAAGAGAAGCCCTAAGGTAACATTTGCATGAATCGGGAGAGGAATAAGCAGACCAAGTGAAGAAAATGGTGTTGAACCAGAAATTTTTGCAAATTGACAAGGTGAATTGGTAGTTCAGTAGAATCAACACCTAGGAACCCGATTTGGTGCTTAGGTACTCTACTCTCAGATAGATGGCGCTTAGGCGCCAGGTTTCCGTGCCTAGGCATCGGTGCTCAATTTTGCAATTTTTTGTTTTAAGGAAAAGAACCATACACCAAAGGATTCTGGGCCTTAATTTATTCAACTCAACATAATTTTGATAATTTATCATCTTTTGATCTTCTCCAAACTTTCATCACAAACACTCAACATCTAATTATGAACAATCCAAACAATTCAAACAACCTAAACACGTCGACACATAATTATAGATAAATCACACTAACACCTCAATACAAATATCAATCCAATAATCACATATAAAACTTAAAAACTCATTTTAAACACATAAACATATGCATCAATTCAAAGCAAACATAAATCCTACATAAGCTGATAAGCAGATATAGATAAAAAAGATAAACAAACACACATACATACAAACATGTAGACACACAGACACCTACAAATCAAAGTTCAACACAAAATCAAAGAAACTTATATATCAAATTTCAATACATAATAACCACTACTTCCTTTTATCATTAACACTATCCTCCTTTATATTCTCATTCATTGACTGGTGTTGCACATACAGATTATAAAAATGACAATAAGGAAATTCTTCTGCAGAACCTTCTCCAATCCACTTTTTATTTTGATCCATCCTTATTTGTGCCTCTCAAAACATCACAACATAATCTACTTGAATCTTAATCTGTCAGTCCGGATGGTCAAATTGATTAGAGAAGTTGTTAATTTTAGTTTGAATAATCGACATTTCCTCCTCTATCTTCATAAATTTTTCAACTATAACTATAAGGCTACCAACACGTCGTGGTCATGAGGATGATGTATAAGGGTGAGAAGAAGACTGATCCATATAGAAACTACCACCATGCCCCATTAGAACATCAATTCTTTCAAACATCATAATAAACTGGTTCATGGGCTTCCAAGGTAGAAGTACCTTTTTCCAATTCTCATATTTTAATTGGGCTTGAATACACAGAGAAAGGAAAACAGTCGGATGTCCTACTCCCATAGTGGATCCATTTAATGAAAATCTAATTATGGATCAAATAATCAGTGCCCCCACATCATTTGGGTTATCAGTCTGAATACAGAAATTTAGGATAACACTCTCCTTTGTTACCATCCTGAGGTTTGTAGAAGAAAGTGTCGGTTGCTAAAAGTTTTAGAAATTATCGATCGCTGGAATAGATATCCCTATGCATGNATATATATATATATATATATATATATATATATATATATATATATATATATATATATATAAGTATTGTAAAAATTTTCATCCCTTTTCTGTTATGTGGAGGAAAGGCGACTCGAGAATGTGGAAAAGGCTCCTTTAGATTAGAGAATGGACTAAGGACTTTATTTTTTTGGATTTGGACTGTGGTAAAGTTTCTTTTTGACAAGATACTTGGTCTCATGTTCCTATTTGTTCGGGGACTGATGCGTATGATGAACTTCTTGTCTCAGATACATGATTGGATGAGTCATGGATATCCCTTTACTTACTAGTTTTGTGGGGCTTGACACTGCAAATTTTATTTCCTCTATTCCTTTTGAATCTAGGAAGGCGGAT
The DNA here is from genome assembly GCA_002079205.1 of Phalaenopsis hybrid cultivar. NCBI lineage: Eukaryota > Viridiplantae > Streptophyta > Magnoliopsida > Asparagales > Orchidaceae > Phalaenopsis > Phalaenopsis hybrid cultivar. Next base: position 8,851 of record JXCR01088366.1, on the reverse strand, counting down.
TCACCAATGGTTAAGTTGAAAAATAAGGGCTCTATTTATAAAACTATATATCATCTCTCGCATCATTTTCAGGCTACTTCTTGGGGGGATAGCATATGGAATTGCGTTCTTACTCCAATGTCTTTCTTAGCATGGAGGATTTTTCATCATTTACTTCCTTTCAATGATATTCTCAAACTCAAGGGGTTGAGGATGGCTTCTAGGTGTTGCTTATGTAAAAATGCTGAGGAAACTATGGAGCACATTTTTTTCACCTTTCATTTCTCTCTAAAAATTTGGAAGCTGGGGGGACTGCGGTTTGGCACTACTTTGTCTCCGGCTAGGGATTTAATCTCTTTTACTCTGTTGTGTAATCAACATCAAAGTCATAATCATTTCCTTCAAATTTATCCTTATATCATGTGTTGGTTCTTATGGATGGCCCGAAATGACATTAAACATGGAAATAAAAGCATTGGTTGTACCAATGTTTTCTCTAATATTCTCTCCTTTACCGTCCATATCTATAACTTTAGCGGTATGAAGGAGAGTTTTTATTCTGGATTATCACATTTTCACTCTCAGGGCCACACTCTACTGGACCGAATCCGAATTTCTCGATTCCCGACTCTTGTGTTTTGGTTTCCTCCTCCTTCTGGATGGATCAAAATTAATACAGATGGGAGGAAGCATGGTTGGGATGGTTTTGGTGGGGTTGTGAGAGATGATAAGGGAAAGTGCCTTATTTATTTTGAGTCTCCATGTTATTTGGACTCCCCGCTGGAGGCTGAGGCCCATGCAATTAAAATGGCTGTTGCAATTGCTGGATATTTAAATTGGCACCACATTGAGATTGAAACTGATCTAAAACTATTTTCGATACGTTAACCTGTGCTACCATGGTGACATGGGAAATTGCTTATTACATTAATAAAATTAAACGCCTATCCTCTAATATTATGCTGCTTGGAAGTTCATTCATCGCGAAGGAAATAGGCCGGCAAATTGGGTTGCCAATGTTGCTGCTCAAAATTTACAGGTTTTTGTTGGTACTCATCCACCTCAGCCTTTACAGGTCTTACTTAATGGGGATTCTATGGATGCACCTTTTATTAGGTTTGTTAATGAGTAATTTATGGAGCCGTTTTAGCAATTTTCTTTCCATTATTCTGCCACTATTTTTTATACAGGTCTTGTGGATTTTAGGAGGTTTTGAAGCCTCCAATTTTCAGTACATGAGCTTTAATTTTTCGGCAGGGGGGGTTATTTAGGGTTGGACTGCTTAGTTTTTCAATTATTATTATAGTTTGGATGGCTACTAATACTTTCAATGATTGCCTTATGGTTCTCTTCGGTTGGAACGTTTGGATTTGGCTTTACGCAGGTGGTGGAGCCCAGTTTTGCTTGTTTTGTGTTGTAGCTCTCTTTTCCACGCTATCGTGAGAAAATATTGGAGGCTTGGCTTCTGGACTGCAATTCTATTCAGATTTCACTCCTGCTGACATAGGATATTTGCTCTCTTTTCTTCACATGTTTTGTTTTATAGTTTGATGGTATTTTGTTTTGAGATACATGTATCTTAGCCTTGGCTACACCTTTATCTCATAGTTTTCTATTTTCTAGGTTTGGGTGTTTTTTTTAGGATTGTACTCTGGCTAAGGAACCCCCTAACGAGTGTGTTATGTATGATTTTTTTGTTTTTTTAGTGTGGGATCCTTTCCCAACCCAATTTTGTACCCATATTTTGTTATTAGCATGTAAGGAGCCATAAGCCACTCTTTCCTCCAATATATATATATATATAT